>APFE030342203.1:0-40000 GCA_000404065.3 Pinus taeda | reverse complement strand
GAGCCATCCTTATCATATCTTATATTTAATAATGGATATAGATTTTAAAAGCATCAAACTTGTTTGTTATTTTATGAATGGTCAATTTAAATGGAAGTTCTCATAATTTTATTCGATATTATCTTGTACAAATGGAAATAAAATGATGTGGGGGTGTTTCTAATGATTTTCAAACTTGTTTTAATTACCTAAATTTAACCTATTTAAAATAAACAAGGGCGGTGTCATCTTCATGAAATCCACCATCTCTGAAAATTATGAAATATTAGTAGTATCTTGCACTAAATAGACAATGTTGCATAGAATCGTTTATTGTGTCTTTTATTCCGTGTGACAAATTTATTGATATTTTATGATTCTTGGTTTTGATTTCCATGCTAAGAATGGATTCATCATGCCTACTAGGACTTTTAGTTGTGCACACATCATATTGCTCCCTTCTAATTGTATAAAAAACAGAGAGTATGCACAATGACATGTAGTGACATGTGGGTGTCTATTTTACTCAATGATATTCTGTTTTAACCCATTCCAATCCTACCGCAATGAAATTAAGAGAGACAATGACACAAGAAGGATTATCAATAAATGAAATTAGAGACTTTAGAATACAACTTAATCTGTACCTGAATGTAACGATAAGTATTTGCAGTTTCCTGGTCACCGATGAGCATCGAATCACATTGTGAAAAAATCCTTGCATTATGAGAATTTGGTTGCACCTGCACTAATCCTTTGTAGTAGTTCCTTGACTTGCCTATAGATATAATTTTAGAAACAATCCTACTCCTGCAATTCTTCCTTATACGGATCATCTTTGTCCCCCTACTAATAGTTATTTTTCAAGGCAACAAAATAGAACTCTACAATTGCATCATCGCCTTTCAAAACAATGCTTACCTATTTCCAGGTGATTGTCAAACCAATCTCTACTCAGGTCCACGAAATCCTTGATTTGTCTCCATCACACAAACCTCTTTTCATAATAAAATTATAAATCCCATATCTGTATTTCTTGTCCCTGACATACCAATTCTTTACAATATAATACTTTATCGTTTCTCCCTCGGTGCAATAGAGATCCACTATTATGGCATGGAGATGATTGGTGTCGTAAAATGGTGCAGTGCATCCTTAAATATATGTCACGAAACTCCTCTCACCTCAGAAAACTCCTCTCATCTATAACAATAATATTCCTCTCAAAGTTCCTGGTCTCCATCTCATTCATCCTGAAATAAGTGGATATTTCAATGGGTGACAAAGTGTGCTTGGGGATTTAATAGGAGTTATCACTAAAAAAATTACAATGCAGCATAATAGTTATCAAAAGAGGAACAAACCTGCCAAGCTACTTCCTAACTAGATCAAGATACTCCTGAATTACCTCTTATAACAAACAAAAGATAACCTTAACTGCCTATAGAGTCTACCTATGCATGGTAGCAATGAAAACACTGTAAAAAAAACATCTACAACAACAGTAGTCAATCTCTTCCTCTAGTCAAGGGCATGCCCAACTTTTGAAAAGTATCAAGCAGGTCAGGGTCCACCTCATTCAAGCTTCTCTTCTTCTTCTACTCTCTCTGTTTAGGTTCGGAATAATATCAAAGGTCTCGGAAATTGATGGGTGGGCAAAAGTTACCAGTCTATTTAGGTTCTTCCATTTTTAATCATTGTCTATAAGCATTGAGTTTAAATTGCAAAATCCATTCAGGGCCCTTATTTTTAGGTGAAATTAACCTAAGCTTTGGAGAGTTGTAAGGTTTAATGGATCTAGGTATATTATACTTAAAATATAGTAACATGGTTTAAAACTATAGGCATTGACATCAAAATCTAAGGATGAAACAAAAAAGATTTCATGTTCATGATTACAAGAAATTTTAATTTCATGTAACAAAGTTTGAGGAAGGTCTAATATTTGCATCCTACCACAAAATTTTCTTGCATCACTTGAGCCCTTTGAATTTGGGCATGGTAGATTACATTACACATACAACCAACATAGATCCATCTTTACTCTGGATCTACCAAGGGTCGAGAGGGATCAAATCTTTTTTCACTCTAGCGCATAGTAGATCCACAATAAAGATGGATCTATGTTGGTTTAATTCCCTCCTTTAAATATTCTACATTCCACTTGAATACCATGGGTCAATAACATTGGTTATCAATACCATGTGTCATCTTTACTTTTATTAATATTAATATTAGGGTTAATAATGTTTTTTTGCATGGTATTAATAATAATTTGGCCCATGGCATTTGGCCCATAAGCTTCAGCTAAATAAAACCTCATTTTTAAGTGTTCCTAAATATAAAGTGAATTATGGAGTAAATATAAAAAAAATGTTTTGTATATTTACCATACCTCTAGTTTATTTATATTTTTATTAATTTACCATACCTCTTTTATAAATATGGTATTTGGCCCATGGTATTTATCCCATGCTATTTAGCCCATGGTATTAAAATGGTATTTGGCCCATAGGCTTAATAAAACCTCTTTTTTGAGTCTTCTTTAAATATAAAAGGTTTATGGACCAAATATAAAAAGAGGTTTATTTTATTTACCATACCTCTAGTTTATTTATATTTTTATTATTTACCATACCCTTGAGTTAATTATATTTTTATTTATTAACATACTTTTTTTGGTGTTCATAAACCTCTTTATATTTTAAATTTATAATGTGTTTATACATAATAATAATTAGATTGATTTCTAATGTTAAACATTACATGTTAAATGTTTACATTTAAGTTTACATGTTTATGTGAGATATATCCTCCATACTGGGTTGTAAAGTGCCTCTCGGCGCAATCAACCACTAAAAAAGGGTGAAAAGAAAAAATAAAATTTCATGCATTCTAACCCTAGAAAAGTTATGGAGGAGTGAACTCATATGTACAATAAGACATGAAAAATGCTTACTTGTCCATTGTCTTTTGATGAATTGTTCACCACAATCAAGATCTGCATTATCATAATCATTAAACCCTTTGTACAATAAAGACATGCAAAATGCTTACTTGTGCATTGTCTTTTGATGAATTGTTCGTCGCAATCTACATTATCATGATCATTAAACCCTCAACTCTAGATGAAATTTATGATTTGATCATATAAATTCTTGAAATTATTTACCCATAAGAACAAAAATCATATTTAGTAAAAAGAAAGAACTCTTGAGAGTCCAAATTCATACCCATGCACAAATGGCCAAAATCTCCACGTGGAATGACCTTGTGCTTCCTCCATCTAATAGTTGATACTCTCCTAAGGTGTTTCCCATGCAAACTCCATCTTGTGTTCGAAACCCATGAAATCCATAAATCACACTGATGGTCTTCCTTCTTCTGGAATTTCCACACAGATATTAACAAGGCAAAAAAAAAATGATGTGCTACAATGTGATGTTGTAATCCATAAATCACACTGATGGTCTTCCTTCTTCTGGAATTTCCACACAGATATTAACAAGGCAGAAAAAAATGATGTGCTACAATGTGATGTTGTAGTCTGTGAATATTTTATTCGAACCCAGGGCTAAACTAGAAATGAAAAGAAAAGAAATATTTATAATGGAAAAAATAAAATAAATATTTATCATATAAAATCAAATATATAAATTGAAATTGGGTTAAATGATTTATTTTTAATAAGAATTTATTATTTTTGGGTGAGACGCTAAATTAAAAAGAAGAAGAAGAAGTTAAAAATGATATTGGGATGAGTGTAAACATTTAAATATGGCCTCAATTAATAGTAAAAAGTTAAATTAATAAAAACAATAAAATTCAATTTGCTATATTTTGATTTTGTTATTAACTTGTGAATAGGCTTGGTTACACTACCATGTGCCAATATCATTTCTTATCAATACTACAAGTCCAAAAACTATAACTTATTTCACAACCAAAATATTTTATAACAATATGACCAATACCATGGCTTATCAATACTTCAAGTCCAAAAACTATAACTTATTTCACAACCAAAATACTTTATAACAATATGACAAGATTCTTAATCGTCGATATTCACCCCCATTACGGTATATATTATTAGCTTGTAGAAAATAGTCTTTGTTACAATACAATGGGTTAATACCATGGATTATCAATATCACATGCCCAAAAAACATAAATTATTTCACAATCAAAATATTTTATAACAAGATGACAATATTGTTAACCATGGATATTCACCCTCACTTTACCATGGATATTAACTTGTAAATCGTCTTTGTTACAATACCATGGGCCAATACCATGGCTTAGCAATACCACATGCCAAAACACCATACCTTATTTCATAGTAAAAATATTTTATTTTAATTTAATTTTACAACATTTTTCTAATTGAATCTAAAAGGGAAAATGTTACAATTTGAGATATATCTAAACCCTCTATCCTCACAACTACTAAAAATATTCCCATAGAAATTAAATTAAGGTTTTAATAAAATAAGATAAGATGGATCTATGTTGTTTCTATAAAGAACCGGCATAGATCCATCTTAGCTAAGGATCCAAGGGATGAGTGCAAGAAAATTGACTACTTATAGTAGATTAAATATAGTGCATGATTTTTTAAAGTTTTTCATTATTTTATTTTCTTTGATATGATTTATCCAAAATATAGGTTTGATATTTTACAACCAATTAAGTTTTTTTAATTTAGATTATTTCTTAAACACAATACAATGTGATCAAATTTAAGAGGGCGTTGGGCAGGGGGTGAAGAGAGGGAGGGAGATAGTGAAAAATTTGGAGGGCAGAGAGAGAGAGAGAGAGAGAGGGAGTGATGGGGGGAGAGAGAGAGAGAGAGGGAGGAAATAAAAAATACATAGATACATAGAGGTGGAGAGAGAGAGGAGTGAGAAGGGAGAGATGGAGAGAGAGTGAGGGAGAGAGGAGAGGGGGGAAGAGAAAGAAGAGGAGAGGAGAGAGATAGGGAGAGAAGGGGAAGGGAGAGAGATGGAGAAGGACATGGAGGGGGTGAGATAGTGATAGATTTGGATAGAAGAGAGAGAGAGAGAGAGAGAGAGAGAGAGAGAGAGAGAGAGGGGGGAGAGATAGATGGAGGTGGGAGATCAGGGATAGAGAGGAAGAAAGATAGGGATGAGGAGAGAGAGATGGAATTGGAGGGCATAGGAGAGGGAGGGAACAAGAAAAACATAGAGGGAGAAATGTGGAGAGATAGAGGGGGTGATAAGGGATTCATGGAGAGAGAGTGAGGGAGAGAGGAGATTGGGAGGTAATATAGAGAGGGATATAGATAGAGAGGGGGAGAAGGGGAAGAGAGAGATAGATAGAGAAGGGGAAGAGAAGGAGAGAGAGTGTGTGTATGTTTGGGGGTTGATATAGAGAGAGGGAATAACAAAGAGACACAAATACAAATATAGATATGATATAGTATTATATAACCAACCTAGATCCATATTAACCCTATAACTATCAAGTGCCGAGAGGGATCCAATCTCTCGAGGTGCAAACATTTCCTCAAGTTTTGCACTAGAAAAAAAAGTTTGTGCCTCAAGAGATTGGATCCCTCAGCGCTTGATAGATCTAGTGTTAAGATGGATCTAGATCAGTTAATATGAAATTAAAGTATTTTTTATCTTAAAAATTAAAATTTCTCTTCAAATTAATTTCAAATTGGACTAGATCCAATTAGATTCAATGAAGAGATTTTTTAAAATACATAAAATAATTTTTTCTATTAAAAATATATTTTTAAAATTACACATTATTAGAGATAAATAATGCAAAGTTGGCTCACTTATACTGTACCATGTGAGGATGAAGAAGTGTTTAAGGAAGGATAACCTTTCAACCAATCTTTAACAACCTTTCAATCCCCTATCACTTGTAACTTTAGATTGCTTGACACAATTAAGATAAATAACATAAAAAATTGGTTCATATTATTGTAGTACTTGTTAGGTAGTTGTATTTGTTCTTAGACTAAATTAGTCATTCATGTTAGTCATTTTTAGTTGTATTACTTATTATCTAGTCACATATTTTAACCTGCGACTAAATGAGTGATTTATGTTAGTCGTTTTTAGTTCGGTCACTTAAGGTTCCTCATTTCTATGGTGACTAACTTTTTTAGTCACCTAGTCACTAATTTATCATTTTCTTCTAGCGAAAAGAATATTCACAAAAGGATGGAATTGATTATGAATATTGTGATGCCTGTGTGGCATAGATCCAAGGGAGTGTTGATATATAAGAGTGTTTGCATTTCAGTGTCTGCTAATGAATATTGTGTCGAGCGTGACACTTGTGTGGCACAGATAGTATCCAATTGAGAGTTGACAAATAGGAGTGTCTACAACCGAGCGTTCAATGATGAATATTGTGTCGATCATGATGCCTATATGGCGCAGATAATATCCAATGGAGTGTCAGCAGATAGGAGTATCTACAATTGAGTGTTTGTTGAAGAAGATTGTGTCGACCGTGATTCTTGTGTGGCATAGATAGTATGCAGTGGAGTGTTGGAAGATAGGAGTGTTTGCAACCGCGTGCCCACTGATGAATATTGTGTCTACCATGACGCTTGTGTGGCGCAGATAGTATCTAATGGAGTGATGGCAGATAAGAGTGTCTACAACCGAGTGTCTGTTGAAGAAGGTTGTGCTGACCGTGGCGCTTTTGTGTCATAGATCGCAAGGAGTATCCAGTAGAGTGTTGGAAGATAGGAGTGTCTACAATACTATGTCCATTGAAGAGAGTTGTGTTGTGTAAAACCAAAAACAAAAATGAAATCCCCCCTTATCAAGTTTTTTTTATGTATTGTTGTAAGCCTTAGTTGAGATTGAGACTAGCAGTCACCTTAAAATTTAGGTTGTTGTTATGAAGGGGAGGTTTGTTAGAATAATCACATAATCCGTCCCTATTCCAATGACAACTAGTTGGTGACAATCAGCAGGGAGTCAGCAGGAGTAAGCTAGATTAGATAAGTAATAAAGATAGTCGGTAGATTTCACTGTAAAAATCCAACTGAATTTATGTGTAAATATCTATGTTTGTGAAAGATATGAGCAAGCTCACTTTGTGAGTCTTCATAGTTCTAACAGTAGAAGCTTAGGATTACAAGTATTGTAATTAGCAAGGTATTCATAGGTAAAATAATGAATGGTCAATTGGATTTCTTTAGAGAAATACTAAGATTTCACCACTTATGCTTTGAGTATTAATATGCTCAACAAGCCATAGCTAAGAGGATATGTTCAAGCCATCTTCACACACAAGTTCATAATCCTGGATGAGTTAGCAAAATTCATAGTTTTGTAATCTCGACTAGTAATTAATGAGCTAAGCATATGGTTGTAATAAATCACATTAACTACATGTAATAGAGAATCACATGAGATTGCTAGGTTATATAAGTTATGGACATGGTCTAAGTTGTATTTATAGGTCACACATGTAAGCACAACGATTGTTAAAATTTGCAGGTTACGCAAGAAGTAACCACAAATTAAGAGATTAAAAATAAGATACAAACTAAGATACCTGGTAGGCCTACAACTAAGAGTGAAAATCATAGGGACAATGACAATTCCTGTGGTATTGGAAATCTACAAAAATCGAATGAAGATGAGCTTCTAGAAGGCTACAGTATAGGGTTTGGTGCTCCAGTGCCTCCTTCCGCATCCCCTGCCTCAGCAAAGAAATGGCATGGAGGTGCCACTCAACACCACTGGGAAAGTGCTGAGAGATAGAATAAGTGTCCTTGGCTCATAACTAGCCTGGGAAGGTTAAGGTAGATAAGCATGAAATCTACAAGAAATGAGAATTCAAGGGGATGATCAATAGTTGGCACATATGTAGACAATTGGTTAGCTGCATGTAGCAAAAGTCTTAAGAGATATGGTGAGACTTATTAGTAGTACGAATAATAATGTCAATGCTAATTGTTTCTACTCTTTAAAGCAAACTAGAAAATAATTCTTGTTATCCCAGTGATGATAGCATTAATATAACATTACTTAATTATGGAAAATATTTCCTCACACTATGCTTTTTACTCTTAAGTTTTGTGCCTCTCCACCCTAGGAAGAGGCCAAATAAAATGTTAAAAATTTTCATTGGGTAATAGAAAAGTGAGATTTAATAGGTTGGACAAAATTTTTATTATAACAATTTCCTTAAAACATTAGACTTAACGCTTAATTTATGTGCAATAGTTAATTAGAAGCAACAACCTGATTATTATAGTCCCTGTCGCCTTATGGTAGGGACTAATAATATGTAACTATACATTTGGTTAAGGAGGTTACATGAACCTAGTCATGCCATATGATAACAACACTAGTACAAAATGACTAATTAGTTACTTAAAAACCAATTAAAATTTGCATATAAACAACCATTTTTCTGTCGGTGACCAATAGTAGCTAATTTAGAGTATCTTATAACGCGACCAGCTTTTAGTCATTTTTAGCTTAGTCATCAATTGGTTTCCTCCATTTCACCATCTAGAAGTATATTTAGTCATTAATTTAGTCATTAATTTTTCATTGGTTTAGTCATTAATTGTCGTAATTAATGACCAAATATATAACAAAATATATTATTATATGAATCCTTGAGAAAACCAATTAATGACCAAAGAAATATGACCAAAATGTTGGTCGTGTTATAAAATACTATAAATTAGCTACTAATAGTCATATCTATGCAGATTTTAGTCATTATTTAAAACCAATTAATGACCAAAGAAATATGACTAAATTTTAGTCGTGTTATAAGATGTTGTAAATTAGCTACTAATAGTTGTATATATGCAAAATTTAGTTATGATTTAATAATAAAAAATTTATCATTTGCAGTAGTCATTTATCCTTTTTTCGTATTTTCATATTCCTTATATAAATGACTGATTTAGTAGTTTCTATTCATTTGATTTATTCATGTTCATCATTAATTAATATAAACTACTAATTTAGTAGTTTTTATATTTATTTTATGTGTTTATTATTCATCACCATAAATTAATTAGTATGATTTTGTGACTAAATTTTAAGAAAATGGCATACAATATGCATGTTTATCTAATATGATAACGCAAAGTTACATATGTTAATTACAAGACTAAATAATATCAAGTGCAAATAAAAATAATTTCAACCATATAAATTTTATTATATAAATATCAAGTATTACAATATGAGTTTCCAACTTATTATGGCTTGGACTACAATTTACACATAAAATATTGTTTCATCATTTCAAAACATTATCATTGTGTTGCCAAAGCATTGCAAATGAATTCACCAACTCTAAATGCTTGACCATCAATCTCTATGAGTGTGTCTTATGCAAGATATTGGCTTTAAGGGTATCACTAGACAGATTCTCTTCTCTCTCTCATTTTGCATTTGTCATTTCAGTGTTATTGTTCCCCTCTTTCTTCAATTTTTGCTTCTTACCATCAATATTGAGTTCCTCTCCTGAAAATGAAAGAAGATATAATGCAAAGTATAAGACATGAAAGATGATGAATACTTGAATATAAAATAAAGTAGACTATAAAACATTTACATGACATATACCTCAACATTCGATAGTGGCCACTATGTGGCTAGATAACCTGTATAAACAAAGCAAATAAAATGTCACCATAGAAAATGGAATTGGAGGGGGATTCATCATGCATGCTAGTATTTTTTGTGTGTGCACACATCATATTGCTCACTTCTAATTATATCAAAAACAAAGAGTATGCACAATGACATGTAGTGATCTGTGGGTGTCTATTTGACTCAATGATATGCTTGATTTTTTAACTCATTCCAATCCTACCACAATGAAATTAAGAGAGACAAGGACACAAGAAGGACTATCAATAAAGGAAATTAGAGACTTTAGAATGCAACTCAATTGTACCTGAATGTAAACATAAGTATTTGCAGCTTCCTGGTCACCAATGAGCATCAAATCACACTATGAAAAATTCCTTGCATTATGATAAGTTGGTTGCACCTGCACTAATCGTCTGTAGTAGTTCCTTGAATTTCCTATAGATATAATTTTAGAAACAATCCTACTCCTGCAATTCTTCCCTATATGGATCATCTTTGTCCCCCCGTATTGATAGTTATTTTTCAAGGCAACAGAATAGAACTCTCCAATTGCATCATTGCCTTTCAAAACAATGCTTGAGTATTTCCAAGTGATTGTTGAACCAGTCTCTACTCAAGTCCATGAAATCCTTGATTTGTATCCATCGCAAAAACCTCTTCTCATAATAAAATTATAAATCCCACATTTGCATTCCTCGTCCCCGACATACCAATTCTTTAAAGTGGAATACTTTATCATTTCTCCCTTGGTGCAATAGATATCCACTACTATGGCATGGAGAATATTGGTGTCATAAAATGGTATAGTTCATCCTTCAATATATGTCACAGAACTCCTCTCACCTCACAGAATTCCTCTCATCTAAAAAAATAAGAGTCCTCTCAAAATGCCTAGTCTCCATCTCATTCATCCTGAAATAAGTGGATATTTCCATGGATGACAAAGTGTGCTCGGAGATTTAATAGAAGGAGCTATCACTAAAAAAATAAAAATACAATGTAGCATAATAGTTATCAGTGGGAGCAACAACCATGCCAAGCTACTTCCTAACTAGATAAAGATACTCCTAAATTACCTCTTATAATGAAAAAAAGATCTCCTCAACTACCTATAGAGTCTACCTATGCATGGTAGCAATGAAAACATTGTAAAAAACAACATCTACAACAACGTTGGTCAATCTCTTTTTCTAGTAAAGGGCATGCCCAGATTTTGGAAAGTATTAAGTAGGTCAGGGTCCACCTCATCGAGGCTCCTCTTCTTCTTCTACTCTCTCTATTTAGGTTCAGAATAATACCAAAGGTCTTCAAAACCTCTCAAGCAGGTCAAGGTTCACCTCATCCAGGATCCTCTTCTTCTTCTACTCTCTCTGTTTAGGTTTAGAATAATACCAAAGGTCTTCTACTCTCTCTGTTTAGGTTCAGAGTAATACCAAAGGTCTTCGAAACCTCACATCTACAAAAATAAGAGTCCTCTCAAAATGTCTGGTCTCCATCTCATTCATCCTGAAATAAGTGGATATTTCCATGGGTGACAAAGTGTGCTTGGAGATTTAATAGAAGGAGTTATCAATAAAAAAATAAAAATACAATGTAGCATAATAGTTATCAGCGAGAGCAACAACCATGCCAAGCTACTTCCTAACTAGATAAAGATACTCTTGAATTACCTCTTATAATGAACAAAAGATAACCTCAACTAACTATAGAGTCTACCTATGCATGGTAGCAATGAAAACACTATAAAAAACAACATCTACAAAAACGTTGGTCAATCTCTTCTTCTAGTAAAGGGCATGCCCAACTTTTGAAAAGTATCAAGCAGGTCAGATGCCACCTCATCTAGGCTCCTCTTCTTTTTCCACTCTCTCTGTTTAGGTTGGCTGATAAAAGGTGCCTTTTAAAACTCCTAATTATCTCACATTAATCATCAACCCGCGCAAGTCCTCTTATTTCAAGAGTGGACACAATATGTGGATGCTATAAATTCAGAGAGTAATGTTTCTTAAATTGTAGTATAGATATTTGATACAAGAATAAATGGATGCATCTAATAAACTCAAATTGCAATTATTAAAGGAAATGTGACATCTAAGCTTCAAAACTCGATCCTCTACTGAAATCAAATCTTACAGCAATTCAAGTAACAACAGCATCAGTCGAGATCACAGTAGCAATAACTCATCTCTTCTTATCTGATTCAATCTAAATCATACTCAATCTCTATAAAGCAATAAAAATAGAAATGACATCAATCTAAGAGTTCAATAGTGATAACCAAACTCTTACAGTTGATTAAATCAATGTGGTTCACTATCTAAATAGTTTACTTTGTAATAAATATAAATCAAACCAAATGACAGCGTTGTAAAAACATATAAATAACATACACTACTTCAATCCAGGAAACAATAAATAGCGAATAAAGTAAACTCACAGAAACAGGAAAATTATCAAACCTGTTAGAACCTAGATTTGCCTCAGGCTGGAAAGGCAAGGTTCTAGGTCCACATCAAACCACACTCAGCCTCGTAGCTATCCCTACAAGGACAGGAGAGGGCTATCTCTAGGTCAATCTCGGCAAAAGATAATCGATGAGGCTTGAGATGACTGAAATAAAATCTAATCTTAGGCTAGGTATGAAGTACAAGGATTTTATTTGAGTTTTTTGGGGTTTTGAGTCAGAAAAAGGGAAAGGCAAACTTGGGTCTGTGGATGAGACACAATTTTTGCAGAGTTCTAATTGGGGCAAGGAAGGAAATTGTTTTGATGCTTTCAGAGTGAATAAATGGATAGATCAGATTGGTGAGGAGCCAAGGAGGGCAAGAGAGTCTCAAGAGTCCTCCTCAAACAGATGAAAACAATGAAAATTAAACAAACTTCAAAGCAGAGCACAGCAATCCAGTGAATTCTACTTTAATCACTCAGTTGTTTAATTTCAGAAGCAAGGAGAAGGTAAAATGATACACATAAACATAAATTAACTTAAAAGTACATAGAGAAACACACCATCAAAACACAGAGCCACATGGATCCCAACAAGTGCTGCAAAACCCTGGACTTTCCTTTGCCAAAATGCAGAGATAAAATGTACAATGAAGTGCCAAGCAATACCAAGTGTCCAACCCTGAAAATGACTCAGAAGATACATGATATAGACCATCCTAACCCACTCCCATGCCTCTAGGGGTTGAGCTCATCATTATAGGAGTTTTTTCAACCAATTCTAAACAAAGCACTAAAATCTAGGCAATCAAACAACTTGCCTCTATAAGGTAGGAAACTGATTCATTCAATAAATTTTCACTTTTTAATGAATGAATCCTCTAGAACAAGTAAAAATATGCCAATATTACATCATGATCCTTAAATTACATCAAGATAGGTCAAAAATTACATCACAAAGCAAAACTAGTCAAATTGGCCAAATTTCTGAGTTGGAAGGTGAAAAATTGGGCAAAAATCCTCTATGCGCCGTGCCAAATCCTCTATGCATCACGCCGCTTTGGAGCCTACTTTGAGGCACTTCCTAAAGTCCAAATTGAGCTCAAGATAGCTTTTTGGAAATCCCGGCCTGTTTACTTTCCAACCCAAGTGGAATTTTTCAATTTGGTGTCCATTTGCCCCTCCAAAACTTCACTCTCCCAAGACTGCTTCCTGTGTGTCAAAATATGGGCAGTGAGGTCATTTTTTGAATGTTTTTGACCTCTTGTGGACTCAAAACTTGCCCAAACTTCTTGGCCATGCACCAGCAGTCATGATTTTTCTTTCCAAATCCAAAAATATAAAGTTTTTTCCATTTGGAGCCCTCTAGCAAAAGCGAGCGCCACGTGGCGCGGCGCACAGGGAAGCAAAACCTGTTTTTCAGTGCAAAATTTTTCAAAAATACAAAAATTGCTCCAAATTTCTTGAAATTTGTGATGTACCTTCTCTATCAAGTGTCATGCTAGGCTAAATAGGGTTTGGCCAATATCCAAAGATGATCATGCTTCTTTTGCCTCTTTTGCTTCCTTATTGCCTTCTTCAATTTCGCCTTTAGACTCCTTATTCGTGCCTTGGAACTCATATTGTGTGCACTATAATGGAAAGCCATGTGTCTCAAAAATGCTTTGTCCCTATCGGCCTTCTCCAGCAGTCTCTCCAGGTGGATGTTGATTCTCTCGAGCCAAGACTCCCGACTATCATTAATCTCTTGTTCCAATGAGGTGAGATCAATCCTCCGCCTTTGCGCAGCTTGGCGATTCTCGCGGATGTTTTGCAACTCCATGATTGTCTGCGGATCTTCGAGCTGTTTGTTCCTCTGCTCCAAACATTTCATAGTCCACTTAGCCCTCTCCAAGTCAAGGGACAAGGTTGTGATCTCTGTCTGCTGCTCCTGGATGATATCTCTAAGATGTGCATTTTGCAAGCCCATGTCTGTAACATCATCCTGAACGAGAATGAAATCAGTCTCTCGCTCACCGAAAGGCCCCTCGTCTTGCATTGGCCTTTTTCCTATGTCTTGTACTTGTGATGTTGATGTTGGAAGTGAGGCCCCTTCCACCGCGGGTGGAGATAACACTCGCTCTACTGCTGCAAATAATTGTCTCGTGCCCTTCTGATATGTAATGAAGACCGGTATAGTAGCAGTGTGTGGATCATGGCCCTCTTACTGATGAGAAGGTCTACCAGTCTCATACCCAACCTCTGAAGGTCCCTGTGAAGCTCTGAAAAAGTCACGAGAGATTAAATCATCCCAAGTGATACCCATTAATCCAAGCTGATGGGCCACCAAAATCTTGATGAGAGCAAAATGGAAAATGTTGTTGAACTGTTGCTCAGGGGTCTTGTGCTGCACAAGGGCGGTCATTCTCTCTATGTTCTAGCATACGAAATAAGGAATGTTCATCATCCTTACCCGGGTGAAATGCATGAGCAACCTGATGTGATAAGCATACACTCGGGAGAAGTGACCTTCACAACTGAAATACTTCATGATCAATTTCATTAATGGAGCATATTCATCTTTGAGATATCAGAACGGGAAAACTCTCTTGAGCTACCTCAAGAAACTGGGTTTAATATATGGCTCATAATGTTGCTGGTCAATCCTCTGCTTCTTGTTCCATGGTTCTCCAATGTTCAGTATGCCGGTTGCTAGTGAGATAGAATCTGGTGTAAGTGTGAAAGTGACACCGGCCAAAGTAACTCGATCACCATGTAAATGTAATATAAATAAGCGAGCCAACTCATGATGGATTTGAACAGTAACAACCTTCTCACAAAATTCATAACATGACTGAAACTAGAAACAAGAAACGGCAAGAGGGCAGGCCTGCAATTCTGTAAGGGTGGTTGGTTCTTCTCTAGCATGTATGACACCTTTATGAGGCTTCCGGGGTGCATGTCCCTCCGTGGGTGAGTCACTTTAGGTCTCTACTCCATAATCAGATTAATGACCAGATGACATAATTTTTGTTGTACAAATTGCCTTAGAGAAAAAGATGTTGGTGATAAAACTGTGTTGGACTACTTTGTTTGTGATGTGGTTGAATTCTGCCACCAAGGGGAAAAATTGCAACAAGGGACTCTTAGGAATGGGGGAAAATAATAATGGATTTAGGGAAAACTGGGAGAATTTTTTTTTAGGAAAATGTAGGGGGGGAAATAGTAAGGGATTTGATGTATAAGGTAGGGGTTTGGGGTTTTTACATATGGAAATGTGTGGGAGGGAATTGGGGTTAGGTTTTGAGAATTTGGGGAAAGGGAATGTATGAGAAGGGATTAATGAACCTAGGGGGGGGTAGGAAATTAGGGAATGACTAGAACAAAGGAGAAAAGGGAGGGAGGAGTGACTTTGGTGGCAAAACAATGAATTTGAAACCCTGGCAGCAAGTTTTCTTGAGGTGCTTTTACAAGAAGGTTTTGATATGTTTGTTCAACTATTAACATCCATAAACCACCATAGCTTATCACAAACTTGGATGAAACATCAAGAAGAAGGCTCTACCTGGAAAATCCACGCAAGTGATTGGCAATTTGGCGAAATTTCAAGCAAATTCTAGCTTTCTGGTGTATGCGCCGCGCCTCATACCCAGTGCGCTGCACCATCCTAGTGCATCGCTCCCATGTTATTTAACACTGTGTGGTTTCTCCCAGTGCGCCACACCACCTACTCTATGCGCCGTGCCGGCCAAACTTCCTCCAACTTCACCCAAATCGCGCACTAACTCAACCAATTTGCTTTGAATGGCTTTTCTTTGAACTTGGCATGAAAATGACATTGATCTTCATGGAAAACTCTTTATAAAGACATGGATTTGATTTTTTATTCTTGAAAACCCATTTTTGTAATGTTTGGCATTGGCACTTTTTCACATTTTAATACAACTCTGTGGAATTTCCTTTTTGATTTTTGACTAAAATGATGAAATTCTTGGCAATTTTTTGTAGGGATAGCTGACATGGAATTTGGCAAAGGAGACCATGGGTGCGCCTGAAGAATTCAACAACTGAAATTTTTTTTGAAAATTATTACAAAAGACGAAATGTCGAATTTTCTTCAAAACAAAGTTTTGAAGAAAAGTCATGATCCATCCAGATGACGATGAAAATATGTGGAATGACAACTTATTAAGAACCTCCCTCTAGCCTGTTGGCTTTATTGGACAGCTTGAAGACACAACTTGTGAAACCCTAGACCTAGTGACTGAAATGACACTTGTTGATCAAAAGACTAAAACAGGACTATAATTGACTCAAAAACTTGATTTTAATGAACATACCGAGCCAATAGTGCAAGGCATGAGGGGTAATGAATAACAAGACCCTTCCATCATATTATGGCATGCTCCTAGCGGAATGCAACTGAGTGAATCGAGCGAGACACCTAAAAAATGAAATGCAATAAGAGAAATGATCTCTGACGGAGGAATGTAAAGACCAACTCTAACATTGGTTCCAATGGGGATGGTAGCTCCTTGGAGGTGCCAAGAACAGAAGATCTTTGGGAGAGCTAGATAGTGCCTTTGTCCGTTGGGCTATGGAGTCCATTATTTCGAGAAATCGACACAAGACTCTTGATTCATTTTATTGACTCAAACTTGACTCAAACTGACTCAATTAGGAAACCAAAATGACTAAACATCTGACTCAACAAACTGAACCAAAAACTGAAAATATTTCTTCAGAATTATAGCCTTCACTTCGGGCCCCAGACTAAATAAAAGATCATAGCACACTCTTGCAATGAAACTGAAATTAAAATGGAATGTACAATGACAATGTAGACAGCAGAAACAACTCAGAAATGATACCTCTTGAGCAGTCGACCATTGACCAGCCCTCCAGGACATTCTTCTCCATTCATCTCCTTTAGAAGAAAAGCATTCTGACCACAATATGCAGCAATTTTGAAGGGACTTTTCCAGAGATTTTCAAACTTACCGTGCTTACCCTTTTCCTCATTCCTTTCATCCCATTTCAGCACCACTTCCTCCAACTGGAATTTGTCTGCCTTCACTTTTTTGTCATAGATTTTCTTGATCTTCTCCTGAAACTTGGATGTGTTTTGGAAGACCTCTTCTCTTTTCTGCTGCAAGTGGACCATTTGATTTAGTCTTCGTTGCATAAGATCTTCCTCACTGTTGGCCTCTTGAAGAAGTTTGACTACCGGAGTTGCTAGAGAGGTAGGAAACACTGTATCAACTCCATAAACAAGCTCAAAGGGAGACATACCAATGGATTTCTTTTGGCTAACCCGATCTGCCCAAAGTGCATTGACCAACTTCTTATGCCAACTCTTCTTGTTAATTTCCAGCAGCTTCTTGATGATGTTGATTAAAGATTTATTAGAAGACTCCGCCAAACCATTGCCTTGTGGATGATAGGGAGTTGAATGACCCAAAATGATTTTATACTTGTTACAAAACTCAATCATCCTCTTTGATTTGAATGTTGTTGCGTTATCAGTGATTAACTTACTCGAGCAACCAAAACGAGACAAGATGTTATTATCAAGGAATGAAATAATTACTACATCCATAGCTTGTCTGGTGGGAATTTCTTCGATCCATTTTGTGAAATAATCTGTTGCCGTGAGAATCCATCGATGCTAACCGGAAGAAGCGGGATGACTTTCACCAATGAAATCCAACCCCCACTGCTAAAAAGGGGCACTCACCTCAATGGGTTTAAGAAGCAAAGGCTGTAATTTCTGCCTTCCTTCAAAAATCCGACATTTATGACAGCTCTTGACCACCTTATATACATCAGCAAACAATGTCATCCAATAGTATCCCGCTCTCAAAATTTTATTTGCCGTGGTTTTCCAAAAAAGGTGACTGCCACAATCTCCTTTTTGGAAATCCTCCATGACCTGCTTAGCTTCTTCTTCCACCAAACAATTCAATAGAACACCATCGGGATCTTTCCAATAAAGTGCAGAATTTAAAATGCAAAACTTAGCAGCCTTTAGTTTGAGAGTTCTACTCTTGTATCGAGACATGCTGGGTGGTGGTGACAAATTATGTAGCACATATATGATATCTGAATACCATGGGGAAAGAAAAAACATTTCGGATACTGGAATTGACGAATCTTCCTCATTCTCATCGGACATAGCAGCGACCAGATTTATGTCTAAGGCGTGCAATTTGGATTCAGCCATTAACTTTACCAATCCCTGCCCTTTAACAAGCTTGGTGGGCTTTATCTCCACATCGTACTCCAACAAAGCAGCAATCCACTTGCCTCTTCTTCCTTCCAGATCAATCTGCACTAAAACATCCTTGACAGCAGCGTTAGGAACATAAGCCAAAGTATGAGAATGCAAAACATATACCCAAAAATCTTTCAGTGCTTTGACAAGTGCCAGGGCCTGCTTTTTGATGATGTTGTATTTCAAGGCTGCATCTCTTATAGTTCGGCTGAAAAAAGCAATTGGTCTTTCATACTCCTCTCTTTTCTGCATTAATACAGGTATCATTATATGCTCCGAAGCAAAATAAAACAATATAAAATCCTAAGTGTAGTTCGGGCTGATTAGAACCGGAGCTAAAGAAAGAGCCAATTTGACTAAGTTGAAAGACTTTACAGCCTCTTCCATCCACTTCACTTGGCTGTCCTTCTTAAGCATGTTTGTAATCTTTCTTAGGTGTTCAGCAAGATTAGGAACAAAGCGCCGTAAAAAATTCATCTTACCATTAAAAGATTGGATCTCCTTCTTGTTCCGGGGCAAGTCAATTTGGTGAATCGCTTCTACACATGCTGGATCAATACGAATACCATATTTTGAGATAATATGCCCAAGTAGTTTGCCCTCATCCATGGAAAACAAGTTTTTCTTTGGATTCAGCAACACACCATATTTTCTACACTTTTGAAAGACAATTTTCAAATGATACATGTGCTCTTCATCTGATTTGGAAAACACGGTCAGATCATCAAGGCACACAACTAAAAATACATCCTTCTCATTTGTGAAAGCCAAGTCCATTGCTCGCTGAAATGTGGCACCCGCATTCTTCAAACCGAAAGGCATTTTGGCATAATGAAAAGTTCCCCATGGAGTGGTGAACGCTGTTTTATCCCAGTCATCTTCATGGACCAAAATTTGGTTATATCCGGAATAACCATCGAGTAGTGACATCTGAGGTGATCCAACTACTCACTGAAGTATATGATCCATTTTGGGCAATGGATAATTTTCCTTTAATGAAACTTTATTGAGATTCCTAAAATCAATGCACAAACAAATCTCACCTGTCTTCTTTCGTACAGGCACCAAATTAGAGATCCAGTCGAAAAATCTGATGGGAACAATGATTCCTTATTTGTATAACCTGTTTATCTCCTTCTCAATTGATGGCAGCAGTTTTGGATTTATCCTTCTCAACTTTTGTCTGAAAGGTTTTTGATTAGGCTTAATGGGAATCGTGTGTTGAATTATATTGGTATCATATGTCTTCAAGTCAGAATAATCCCAAGCAAACACATCAGCAAAAGATGACAACAAACTGATATATTTGGCTTTTACCTTGTGTGGAAATGCTTTGGACAGTTTTACCATTTTGGGATTTGCAGTTGTTCCGATATTGACCTCTTCAACACCCTTTTTTGTTGGTTGCAAGGTTGGCTTGCGGGCTACGTCATCTTGATCAAAGAGTTATTCTAAAGGCATCAAGCCTTTAGGAATTATGTTATCCTTTAGCTGCAAGACTTCCATTTGATTGATCTGCACATCATCTTCACCATCATCATGTTTTACATCAATTGAGGTATCCTTAAACTTACCTTTGTTTTGCAAAAAATAATCAATTTCCTCATCATCTTGGAAAACTTGCCAATATCTCTGATTGTCCGGGACAGTCGGACGATGCTTGACATGGATTTCAAATTTATTGCTTGAGTTCATAGGAATCTTCAAACTACTTTCTGCCTTAGCAAGAGCATCAGTAATGTCGTTTTGAATACGAGGCACACACGTCAAGGTATAATCTGAAAACAATTCCAGGATGTCTAGGACTGCATTTCGGTAAGCTCGCATTCGAGGATGTTTTGCTTGATACTCACCTTTAACTTGCTTAATCACCAATTTGGAGTTTCCATATACTGCAATCCTCTTAGCATTAAGCTTTCTTAGAATTTTAGGCCAGCAATCAAAGCTTCGTACTCAGCCTCATTGTTCGAACAATCAAAAGCTAGTTTATAAGAACATATCCGCACATTACTAGGCAATTTGTTTGGAGCGAAAAGGACTACGTACCCAAATACCAATTCCAGCACCATCATTTCCCACTGCACCATCGAAATCCATGGTCCACAGGCCCTCTTCATCTTCTTCTAAGTGCCGAAATTCTGTTGGCTCTATCTTTCCTGCTTGCTCTCCATTATCTTTAGCTAATTGCTCAACGGTGTCTTGCTGTTCTTGTCCTTCTTTCTTAAAAATTTCTCTAAAATTCTTTGTTATTTCTGGAATACTTTCTTCTTCTACTAACTGACTATCTATATCATTGAAACTATCTGAATACAAAACAAAAGAATCTAGATCTATATGTACATAATTGATCGAATGATTGACCGGCTTTTCCTTGTTTGTAATCATGTATTTCATTTTTTGTTCCCAGTACAATTTTCTCATTTGGCCAAACACAGGAATCGTTGCATAAGAGAAATCTAGTTGTAATGTCCCCTTTAATTTCGCTCCCGGCCAAGACCTAGAAAGGAGTATACCAAACCTAGGAGGAATGTCTGCCACAACAATATCCATCAAAACATTCTTTGTTGGGATTTGATCCAGACTTACAACCAAGTCTTTGATGAGCCCAATACATCTCACTCTGCTGGAATCAAATGAAAAGAGATCATGGTATTTCCTAGTGATGTCCAAACCCAACTTCTCCATGATAGCTTTTGTCATAAGATTGTGAGAAGCTCTGTAATCGAACATAGCATTATGCAACACAAAATCATGCACCCTTAAACTGATATAAAAAGGTGGCACATCACTATCTGGAGACTCACCATTCAATGTTGGCCCAAAAATCAATTCAGGTTGATCATCTTCGACATTCACCATATCAGACATTGGATCAAAGTTTAAAATTCTAGAAACTTGTCCTCTATAACTGTTGTTCCCCATTATTTCAGTCAAGGGAATGGATACCTTCAATTTAGAAATTTCATTTTCCAAACTAAAAGCTGAAATCTTTTCTACCTCTTTGACCGGGACAGCTTTCTTCTCCTTTTCCTTCGATGCAATTGGCTGATTTGATTTTTCTGTTGATGGAGATTTGCTGATATTAGGATCCGTTGTCTCTTTCCCTTTCTTTTGTACACCAGGTGAATCATTCTTTGATGTTGAAGCTTCTTTCCTCTTCTGAATTGGATTAACAGGCACATCTCTGTTTCTAAGTGAATATTGACACTGATGGGCAGACAAAGCATTCATATAACCTCTTTGGTACTCATCTGATTCTTCTTCCAAAACTGTGTCATTTGCTAGAATGAAATCTGCATCTTTGTGTACTGCTGAACTTTCTGTGTACTCCTCTTCTTCAATAATATAAATTGGCATATCATCTGGATTAAAAAAGTGGTTTTCCTTTCCAATAACATTCTCCTCCTCTTCTGACTCTGGACCAAGTACCACATTCTACTGTAGAGGTGGTTGTACTGGTTGCTATGCTGTCTGTTCTTGTGCTCGCTGCTCTCTTTGTTTGATTCTATATTGTGGCTGTTGCTGGCCACGAAAGTTAGGATTTCTAACTTGTGGCTCTGGTTTATCAAGCTTCACCCTTTCAATCATCTGCTCCACCTTTCGAAGTAATTGATCTATTGAAGATGATTCCTCTTTTATCGTGACCTTCTTTTCTGCTCTTGCCCTAGCCCTCTTGGCCAGCAAATTTGCCTCAACGCTGACCGTGATATTTTTCATATCTTCCATTGTGGCAGGCTCTCTCTCTCTTAATTTATAAGCCATGTCAGCATCAAAACCATCCAGAAACTTCATCATGGCTAGCCCCACAGGTGGCCTTAGATGATCAGGAATTGCTTTGTAAATGGAATTGAATCTAATGTAGTAATCTTGAACGGACTCACTTACATTTCGCTTGATATGCTCATATTCTTAAAGAATCTAAAGAGGATTTTTCTTGATTTCCCAATTATCTAAGAATTGCCTTTGTAGATCATCCAATGTAGCAATACTAGCAGCAGGCAAGGCTCTAAACCATTTCCTAACTTCACCACTAAAATGTTTGTGCAAACAATCTCATTGTTACATTTTCTGCATCGATCTCATGAAGGTCACAAAAATCTGCCATTCAGTCCACATGTGGTTGAGCGATAGTGCTATGAGGAGTGCCATCAAACAAAGGAATCTTACTCTGATAATCTGCGAGCATATCATCTAAAACTTGAGGCAGCACGAGAGGTGCAAAACGGGCAGCCATCACTCTTAGCGGATTCGGTCTGGGGGATGTTGGGGGAGTAGGTGCAGCTGATGTGTGAGGTGTATGAGGAGGGGTGTGCAGAGGAGACGCAATTTTGGATGTAGAAGAAGAGCTTACTGTAGATCTTTGATATGAGACAATAGGCTGCACAAGGATAGTGGGAATGAAGGGCGGTTCAGTGGAAATCCTGGAGCTAGATGTAATTGCAGAAGGTCCAAGAGTCGCAGATGCAGTTTCTAAGAAATCAACAAGGTTTGAAGCCACAACTGAAGTTTGAAGTTGTGTCAAAATATAATCATCAATTGACAGATTAGCCCTTTCAGTTTCGAGATCTACAAGAAAATGAGGATTGGGGACAGTAGACTCAATAGCACTTTCGGATTTGGTTTCAAACAATGATATTTCGAACTACTCATCAAAATCAAGCTCTTCAAGGTACTCAAAAAGTGCAGGACATGAATAATATTTAAACACAGGAATCACTGAGCTCTCTTGACGAAGGAGTCTTGGAATCAAATTGGGATTTTTGTAGACAGGAGGAGGATCTGGATCAGCATTAGCTCTAGTATATCTCCTTGAGGCCAGTGTGTTGTTTTCAAACGATCAAATGGACATAAACAACTTTCTCAGCCTATCAAATCCTAAGCTTATCATCCACGGCTTAGAATCATCAAATGTACTGGGGTTTTTTTAAGTTAGATTTCCAGTTAATGATACTAGGTCGGAGATTGACTAAAGTAGCGTTTATCTACTTGCGCTAATGCAAAGAAAAAGCGTTTCGAAGGCTACCTGGCTAATCCTCAGACTCCGTTTGTAGTTTCAAAATGAAGAATACTAACACACAATCAAATTAATTCCTTAGTGGAGTCGCCACTATGTTAGAGCCTAGATTTGCCTTAGGCTAGAAAGGCAAGGTTCTAGGTCCACATTAAACCACGCTCAGCCTCATAGCTAGCCCTATGAGGACAGGAGAGGGATCTCTCCGGGTCAATCTCAGAAAACGATAATCGATGGGGCTCGAGATGACTGAAATAAAATCTAATCTTAGGCTAGGTATGAATTACAAGGATTTGATTTGAGTTTTTGAGGGTTTTGAGTCGGAAAAAGGGAAAGGCAAATTTGGGTTCGGGGATGAGACACAGTTTTTGCAGAGTTCTGATTGGGGCAAGGAAGGCAATCATTTTGATGCTTTCAGAGTGAATAAATGGATGGATCAGACCAGTGAGGAGCCAAGGAGGGCAAGAGAGCCTCAAGAGTCCTCCTCAAATAGATGAAAACATTGAAAATTAAACAAACTTCAAAGCAGAGCACAACAGTCCAATGAATTCTACTTTAATCACTTAGTTGTTTAATTTCAGAAGCAAGGAGAAGGGAAAATGATACACATAAACATCAATGAACCTACAAGTACATAGAGAAACACACCATCAAAACACAAAGCCACATGGATCCCAACAAGTGCTGCAAAACCCTGGTCTTTCCTTTGCCAAAAATGCAGAGATAAAATGTACAATGAAGTGCCAAGAAATCCCAAGTGTCCAACCCTGAAAATGACTCAAAAGATACATGATATAGACCATCCTAACCCACTCCCATGCCTCTAGGGGTCGAGCTCATCATTCTAGGAGCTGTTTCAACCAATTCTAAACAAAGCACTAAAATCTAGGCAATCAAACAACTTACCTTTATAAGGTAGGAAACTGATTCATTCATTAAATTTTCACTTTTTAATGAATGAATCCTCTAGAACAAGTAAAAGTATGCAAATATTACATCATGATCCTTCAATTACATCAATATAGGTCAAAAATTACATCACAAAGCAAAACTAGTCAAACTGGCCGAATTTCTAAGCTGGAAGGTGAAAAATTGGGCAAAAATCCTCTATGCACCATGCCAAATCCTCTATGCATCATGCAACTTTGGAGCTGAATTTGAGGCACGTACTGAAGTCCAAATTGAGCTCAAGATAGCTTGTTGGAAATCCCTACCTGTCTATTTTCCAACCCAAGTGGAATTTTTCAATTGGGTATCCATTTGCCCCTCAAAACATTCAATCTCCCAAGACTGCTTCCTGTGTGTCAAAATAGGGGCAGTGAGGTCATTTTTTGAGTGTTTTTGACCTCTTGTGGACTCAAAACTTGCCCAAACTTCTTGGCCATGCACCAGCAGTCATGATTTTTCATGCCAAATCCATAAATATAAAGTTTTTTCAATTTGGAGCCCTCAAGCAAAAGCGAGTGCCAGGTGGCGTGGCGCACAGGGAAGCAAACCCTATTTTTCACTGCAAAATTTTTCAAAAATACAAAAATTGCTCCAAATTTCTTGAAATTTGGGTTGTACCTTTTCTATCAAGTTTCATGTTGGGCTAAAGAGTCTTTGGCCAATATCCAAAGACGATCATGCTCCTTTTTCCTCTTTTGCTTCCTTATTGCCTTCTTCAATTTCGCCTTTAGACTCCTTATTCGTGCCTTGGAACTCATATTGCGCGCACTATAATGGAAAGCCATGTGTCTCAACAATTCCTTGTCCCTATCGACCTTCTCCAGCAGTCTCTCCAGATGGATGTTGATTCTCTCGAGCCAAGACTCCCAGTCATCATTAATCTCTTGTTCCAATGAGGTGAGCTCAATCCACCACCTTTGGACAGCTTGGCGATTCTCACGGATGTTTTTCAACTACATGATTGCCTTTGCTCCAAATATTTCATAGTCCACTTAGCCCTCTCCAAGTCAAGGGACAAGGTTGTGATCTTTGTCTGCTGCTCCTAGATGATCTCTCTAAGATGTGCATTTTGCGAGCCCATGCCTGTAACATCATCCTGAACGATAATGAAATCAATCTCTCACTCACCAAAAGGCCCCTTGTCCTGCATTAGCCTTTTGCCTCTGTCCTGTAACTGTGATGCTGATGTCGGAAGGCCCCTTCCACCCCAGGTGGAGATAACACTCGCTTTGCTACTGCAAATAACTGTCTCATGCCCTTCTGATATGTAATGAAGACCGGTATAGTAGTAGTGTGTGGATTATGGCCCTCTTGTTGATGAGAAGGTCCACCAGTCTCATGCCCAACCTCTGAAGGTCCCTGTGAAGCTCTGAAAAAGTCACGAGAGATGAAATCATCCCAAGTGATACCCTGTAATCCAAGCTGATGGGCCACCAAAATCTTGATGAGAGAAAAATGGCAAATGTTGTTGAACTGCTACTCATGGGTCTTGTGTTGCACAAGGGCGGTCATTCTCTCTATGTTCCGGCATATGAAATAAGGAATTTTCATCATCCTTACCCGGGGGAAATGCATGAGCAACCTGATGTAATAAGCATATACTCGGGAGAAGTGACCTTCACAACCGAAATACTTCATGATTAATTTCATTAATGGAGCATATTCATCTTTGAGATATCGGAACGGGAACAATCCCTTGAGCTGCCTCAAGAAATCAGGTTTAATATATGGCTCATAATGTTGCCAGTTAATCTTCTGCTTCTTGTTCCATGGTTCTCCAATGTTCGGTATGTCGGTTGCTAGTGAGATAGAATCTAGTGTAAGTGTGAAAGTGACACCAGCCAAAGTAACTCGATCGCCATGTAAATGTAATACAAATAAGCGAGCCAACTCATGATGGATTTGAACAGTAGCAACCTTCTCACAAAATTCATAACATGACTGAAACTAGAAACAAGAAATGGCAAGAGTGCAGGCCTGCAATTCTGTAAGGGTAGTCAGTTCTTCTCTAACATGTCTGCCACCTTTATGAGGCCTCCGGGGTGCACGTCCCTCCATGGGTGAGTCACTTTGGGTCTCTACTTGATAATCAGATGAATGACCGGATGACATAACTGCTGCTGTACAAATTGCCTTGAAGAAAAAGATGTTGGTGATAAAACTGTGTTGGACTACTTTGTTTGTTATGTGGTTGAATTCTGCCACCAAGGGGAAAAATTGCAACAAGGGACTCTTAGGAATGGGGGAAAATATTAAGGGATTTAGGGAAAATTGGGAGAAATTTTGTTTAGGGAAATGTAGGGGGGAAAATACTAAGGGATTTGATGTAAAAGGTAGGGGTTTGGGTTTTTTACATATGGAAATGTGTGGGAGGGAATTAGGGTTAGGTTTTGAGAATTTGGGGAAAGGGAATGTATGAGAAGGGATTAATGAACCTATGGGGGGGGTAGGAAATTAGGGAATGATTAAAACAAAGGAGAAAAGGGAGGGAGGAGTGACTTTGGTGGCAAAACAATGAATTTGAAAACCTGACAGCAAGTTTTCTTGAGGTGCTTTTAGAAGAAGGTTTTGATATGTTTGTTCAACCATTAACATCCATAAACCACAATAGCTTATCACAAACTTGGATGAAACATCAAGAAGAAGGCTCTACCTGGAAAATCCACGCAAGTGATTGGAAATTTGGCGAAATTTCAAGTAAATTTTGGTTTTCTGGTGTATGCGCTGCGCCTCATACCCAGTGCGCCACGTCGTCCTAGTGTGCCGCGCCCGTGTTATTTAACATTGTGTGGTTTCTCCCAGTGCGCTGCACCTCTCCAGTGTGCCATGCCACCTGCTCTATCTGCCGCGCCGGCCAAACTTCCTCCAACTTCACCCAAATCACGCACTAACTCAACCAATTTTCTTTGAATGGCTTTTCTTTGAACTTGGCATGCAAATGACATTGATCTTCATGGAAAAATCTTTATAAAGACATGGATTTGATTCTTGATTCTTGATTCTTGAAAACCCATTTTTGTAATGTTTAGCATTGATACTTTTTCACATTTTAATACAACTCTATGATTTGAATTTCCTTTTTGATTTTTGACTGAAATGATGAAATTCTTGGCAATTTTTTTGCAGGGATAGCTGACATGGAATTTCGCAAAGGAGACTAGGGCTGCACTTGAAGAATTCAACAACGGAAAAAAATTTTGAAAATTATCACAAAAGACGAAATGTTGAATTTCTTCAAAACAGAGTTTTGAAGAAAAGTCATGATCCATCCAGATGACGATGAAAATATGTGGAATGACAACTTATTAAGAACCTCCCTCTGTGTTAGGGTCCCACCCTAACCCTCTTATTTATGTAATGGGATCACATCATAGTCAAGAGTCAATAAAGCCCATATTAATAATTGTAAGTGGTTAATCCGAAATTAATAACGGAACCACAGTTAGTTGCAAATGGGTCGTAGTATTAGATAGATGGTATTAGTAATACCACGGTATTGGCCCATGGTATTGCATGTATGAGTCATATATAAAGGATAGAGACTCCCTACGAGGAGCATCGTGTCTTATTTTTTTAATCGAGCTCTGCTCTATTGGAGTTTCCCCCTCGAAGAGGCAAGTGAACATTACTCTCTGAATAATAAAATCATTGTTATTCTATGTTCTGGGTATCTTTTCTTCGCATATTCTGTATTTGGGTATCATTTGCAGGTTAAGACCATAACAAGTGGTATCAGAGCACTTTCCAAGGCCGGTGGGATCTCCATTTCTTAGCAAAAAAAAAAATTGGCTAGAGACGTGTTCTGGCATCTTTAAACCACGGGATCTGTCATCGAGCGCATAAACCTGCAGATTTGGGGAGGCATGCACGCAGGAAATAAAAGAGGTGGTCACGTCTCCCTTGCAACCCCTGTGGGTACCCCTTCGAGTAGTAGCGCATTAGACAGAACCGCGCACAGACTATCTTCCACGTACCCTCTGGGTATATCGGAAGCCCCCTAGGCTCCCTTGAAACCTCACCATAGATAAACCGTTGGCCGTCTTGCGGCTACAGTACACCGAGAACAGCACTCGGAGAGATTACTCGCCTGTAAGATAGGGTAGTCGGGTTGTACGACTAAGGGTACAGTCGATCCTCCTTAGTTAGAGCCCTGAAACATTGGGCCGAGTACAACTACCAGACCCTTATGTATATTGCGATCTGTAGCACCTGACACTCCTCAAGACCATAGTTCCCTTTTCTATCGGGGGATCACACATCATCTCTTCAAGATCAGCTTGTGCAAAGGGGTGCAGCAGCAGCAGACATCAGTCCCAATCAGCCATTCCGATCTATTAGATCCATCAAATCCGCAGAAGCAGTCAATTCCGCCACCCAGAGCTATCAGATCCACCATTCAGATCTCTCAGATCCACTAGATCAGAGTCATTGTGAAGGGTTCCTATACCAGGGTATAATTTTCGCAGGACTTTTGGCCGCATTGACATTTTGAGGATTTGGCCACTGCAGTATTGATAAGGAAGGAGTAAAACTCCACTAGGAGTTTTCAGAAAAAAAGTCTGAGATCTTTCGGGGCACTTATTGGTGATCTAGCCCATCAGAAGCAGGACGACGAGCTGAGCACGGTGGTACCATTCACTTCTTAGTGAAAAAAAAATTAGGCGGTCCCAATTTTCAAAAAATCCGGTTGGTGTATGGTAGAAACTAGAGCTCAAGCGATGGCCAATGAAAGGATGGACAAACTTGAAGAATCAGTGCAAAACCTCCACATTCAGCTTACTGGACTATGTAGCATGGTCGAGAAAATAGTCCTGAAGGGCAAGGAGAAAGCCCACGAGGAGGCGTATAATGGCCATGAACACAATGAGGGTGAGTCTAGCCACTCTCCTCACGTCTGGCACACCCACCCACAACCTAGTCAACGACCTCCCAAGTTGGATATGCATAAATTTGACGGTTCTCACCCATCAGCATGGATAGCACAAATGGAGCAGTATTTCAAACTAAATCACATCTTCGATGATGAGACTCAGCTTATGTTGGGGAGCATGTATTTGGACAATGAAAGGTGGCAATGGTGGGAATGGCATCAACATTGCACTGGACCTTTTAGGACTTGGCCCAAATTCACCAAGGCTCTTCAAGACCGCTTTGACCAGGAATCATCTTTTTTGGGTCGTCTTACTAAGCTCTGACAAACTGGTACAGTGGATGAATATATTACATCTTTTGAAGCCTTAGCCTTCCGCACTTGGGGTCTCTCAGATGTGTTCTACACGGAATTTTTTATCAGCGGTCTTAAAGAAGCTATCAAAGCCCAAGTCCTACTGCACCACCCTCCCACATGGACAGAGGCTTGCAAGGTAGCTTGTAACTTGGAACGTGCATTAGCAGCCCAATACAGTCGCTCAAATTTCTCCGCTAAAGGTCGCCCCCCACAAGCTCACAACACGACTCAAACACTTAAGGTCCAAAAGGTGTCACCTATGGAAATGGCTGAAAGAAGAAAGCAAGGCCTATGTTACTACTATGATGAAAAATACTCCCCAGGTCATAAATGCAAGGAGCACAATTTTTTTCAAATTGATGCCACTGACTACAGCTCAACAGAGGAAGATCCACCACTGGAGGAACATGAGCCGCTAGAAGAAGACAACCAAAAGGATAATGTCTCTGACGAACCAGTTATTTCGTTGCATGCTTTGGCAGGGATTTCTTCCCCTCAAACTCTCAAAATCAGAGGTTTTATTAAACATCGCCAAGTAGTAGTCTTGATTGATAGTGGAAGTACACATAATTTCATCCATCAAAAAGTCACAGAAGCAGTGCATTGTTTTGTACGAGCAGTTTCTAACTTCCAAGTTCAAATTGCGGATGGAGGCGCAATGAAATGTGAAGGCCGCTGTGAAAATGTCAAACTTCAAATGGGGGATTATCAGTTGAAAACCCACATGTTTTCCATACACATGGGGGGTTGCGACATTGTCCTCGGAGTTGAATGGCTCCGCACTCTTGGGCCAATCACAATGGATTTCCAAGAGTTATATATGAGTTTTAAGTAGAACAACTACACACATACCCTCCATGGACTCCAAGCGGGAGCCCCCTCTATCATCAGCTTGCATAGGATGGAAAAATTGTTAAAAAAGGGCAATCATGGAGTTGTAGCTCAATTTAATGCCATCCAAGAAGTTGAAACCAAGCCTCTTCCAATTCATCCTGAGATGCAACATATTTTAAATAACCATCTGCCAGTCTTTGACAAGCCTCATGAGCTTCCACCCTCGCGAGGGGAACATGATCATAGCATCACCTTGGTTCCAGGGGCCCAACCCCCAAATGTGCGCCCATACAGATATCCGTTCACCCAAATGAATGAAATAGAAAAAATCATCAAGGAACTTTTGGAAGCAGGTATCATTCGTCCCAGCATTAGTCCTTATTCATCCCCAGTGGTCATGGTGCTCAAGAAATATGGGGAGTGGCGGAGATGTCCTAACTTCAGGGCCCTCAATAATTTGACAGTCAAAGATAAATTTCCCATCCCGGTGGTTGATGATTTGCTGGATGAACTCAATGGGGCTCAATTCTGCACTAAGCTGGATCTTCGCTCAGGCTACCACCAAATTCGCATGAAGGAAGTCGACATCCCCAAGACTGCTTTCAGAACTCATGAAGGCCACTATGAATTCCTGGTCATGCCATTTGGTCTTTGTAATGCCCCCTCTACTTTTCAGAGCCTTATGAACCACATTCTCAAACCATATCTCAGGAAATTTGTCCTTGTCTTCTTCGATAACATCCTCATCTATAGTTGCACTTGGGTCGCACATCTTCAACATGTAGATCTACTTTTGCAACTGCTCCGAAAGCATAAATTATTTGTCAAGATGTCCAAGTGTTCATTTGGCATGGCAGAAGTAGAGTATTTGGGCCACATTATGGGGCGTGAAGGTGTCAAGGTGGACCCCAAAAAGATCCAGGCAATGCAGGAATGGCCTCAACCTAAGACCTTGAAAAGCTTGCAAGGATTTTTGGGTCTCACAGGCTATTATCGTAAATTTGTCAGCAACTATGGTCGCATATCGAAGCCCCTCACCCAACTCCTAAAGAAAAATTCATTCTTTTGGAATGAGGAAGCACAACAGGCCTTTACAGCTCTAAAAAATGTCGTGTGTTCCACTCCAGTTTTAGCACTAATTGACTTCACCAAATCTTTTGTCATTGAATGTGATGCTTTAGGTACAGGTATTGGGGCGGTCTTAATGCAGGAAGGGTGACCGTTGGCCTTCACAAGCCAACAACTCCGTCGGAGGAATCTTGGCCAATCTACCTATGAGAAGGAAATGATGGCCATCTTACATGCAGTCGAAACCTGGCGACCTTACTTATTGGGGCGACGTTTCCAAATCCGCACAGATCATCACAGTCTTAAATATTTTTTGGAGCAACGCCTATCCTCCCCACAAAAAAATAAATGGCTAGCCAAAATGCTGGGATATGATTATGAGATCATTTACAAGAAAGGGAAAGAAAATAGTGTAGCATATGCATTATCTCGCCAATTTGAGGAGGAAAGTACCCTTTTAGCAATTTCCCTCCCCGTTCCAGAATGGATTGAAGAAGCTCGCAGGGAATGGTTTTCACACCCCGGGCTCTCCCAACTCATTTCTCAATTGCAGGTAGATCCAAATTCCACCAAGGGCTACTCGTGGCAGGATGATATTCTTCGCTACAAGGACAAAGTCGTAATATCACCAACATCAACCCTCAAAAGTCACATTTTGGCATAATTGCACTCATCTCCCATTGCAGGATATTCGGGCTTTCAGAAGACGTATGCTCACACCAGAAGATCATTTTTTTGGATAGGCATGAAAAAGGACATCCTTACTTTCGTAGCAGAATGTGATGCCTGTCAACGCCACAAAGGGGAAACCGTCAACACACCAGGCACATTACAACAATTGCCCATTCCGGCATCAATTTGGACGGAGGTTTCTATGGATTTCATTACAGGTCTTCCAAAGTCAGGGAACAAGTCAATCATCATGGTGGTTGTGGACCGACTATCGAGGTATGCTCATTTCTGTGCCCTACCCCACCTGTTTACACCAACTTTGGTTGCTCAACCTTTCATGGATCAGATCTTCAAATTGCATGGCATGCTCACTTCTATTGTGTCCGACCGCGACCCGATCTTCACCAGTAATTTTTGGCAGGAACTCTTCAGAATACAAGGCACTCAACTAAAACTCAGTACTTCCTATCATACGCAAACAGATGGTCAAACCAAAGCCGTCAACAAATGTTTAGAAACCTACCTTAGGTGTTTCACTTCAGAAAAGCAACACCTTTGGGTACAGCAGTGGCTACCTCTGGCTGAATGGTGGTATAACACCAACTATCATGCTACCACCAAAATGACTCCCTATGAAGCAGTATATAGTCAACTCCCGCCTTCACCTACTTCGTATCTCAAGGGATGCTCAAAAGTACAAGCAGTGGATCAACTCCTACAACACCGCGCAACCATGCTCGCCCATCTTCGATAGAATCTTCATCAATCTCAGAACCGCATGAAGCAACAGGTAGACCAGCATCACTCAGAGTGCCAATTTCAAGAAGGGGATCAGGTCTTTTTACGGCTCCAACCATATAAGAAATAATCACTCAAAGAAAAGGGGTGTCAGAAACTCTCTCCCAAATTCTACGGACCATATCAAGTACTTCAGCGCATTGGAGAAGTGGCCTACAAGTTGGCCTTGCCACCTACTGCAAAAATCCATCCAGTTTTCCATGTCTCATGCCTCCAGAAAGTGATTGGGAACAATTTCATAATTCAGACCAGTCTACCTGAATTGGACGAAGAAGGGTCCATCTGGCTTCAACCAGAACAGGTCCTAGACACACGAGTCAAGCAACTGCGCGGCCGCATGATTAAGGAAGTCCTCGTCAAATGGAAAGACACCTCTCTGGAAGATGCAACTTGGGAACCAACCACTCTTCTTCAGCAGTTTCCGCAGCTTCAGCCTTGAGGACAAGGCTAGTCTTAAGGGGGAGGGCATGTTAGGGTCCCACCCTAACCCCCTTATTCATTTCATGGGATCACGTCATAGTCAAGAGTCAATAAAGCCCATATTAATATTTGTAAGTGGTTAACCCGCAATTAATGAAGGGACCACAGTTAGTTGCGAATGGGCCGTAGTATTAAATAAAGGGTAAATGGGCGGTAGTATTAGATAGATGGTATTAATAAAACCCACGGTATTGGCCCGTGGTATTGCATGTATGAGTCATATATAAAGGATAGAGACTCCCTGCGAGGAGTATCGTGTCTTGTTTTGTAATCGAGCTCTGCTCTATTGGAGGTTGCCCCCTCGAAGAGGCCTGTGAACATTTCTCTCTGAGTAATAAAATCATTGCTATTCTGTGTTCTGGGTATATTTTCTTCGCATATTCTGTGTTCTGGGTATTTTTTCTCGCATATTCTTTGTTCGGTATTACTTTGCAGGTTAAGAAGCATAACATATATATAATGAAAGAAACATATCAACCATCTCAACATCAACATCATACCAACGTCGTCATGATGATACATACTACAAAAATGGCCATCATAATGCATTCATAACAAACACATCGAGAACTAACACCCATGCATGAAAAACACACCTCGCCCATCCAATATACGTGTTTGAACCTTGAAGCTCTAATACCACCATGTAACCACCCCTTCCCACATTTACCAAATTTCACCAGCCTATCAAGGTAAACATGAGATGAAGAGTTACCATGACATGACCAAACCTCCCAATCCAGTTAAGGAAGTGGCCTACAAACTAACAACTCACATCATCCCTCATAGCTATAGGACACTCAGAGGCCAAAGGACCACCCCAAGTGACCAAACCATGAGTTGAGGCTCTTTTCAATGACCTAGTCTCCCAACTGCATGCATGACAAGGCTTGGGTGCATTTATAGGCCTCCAACCACATGCACAACACTGCCTCCATGCAGTTGTGACCCAACTTGCCCAGTTCAAAGGATGTGGTGCCAAGATCTAAGCCATAATTACAAGCCAACCACTTGGCCACTGCCCAAAACTACCTGAGACATTCCAAAATCATAAGTGACTTGACAACATAGCTAAACATTCAAACTTAAATTAGAAACTTGAACTAGAGTACCTATAACACACTAGACATTTCATCAAACACATGAAAAACATGTAAACTACAGGTCATGAATGCATATATGATCATAACAGCCTGAGATTGATATGAGAATCACCAAGAAGGCCCTATGCCCTCTCCACATATATGCAAAAACACTTATTAGTTCATACATTCATCAATCAATCAATAAATAAAGAATTCATGATAAGATCCATAGATAATACACGTCATATAACCAACATATAACTAGAAAATAACCATCATAGAAACTATGGAAACTAAGCCATAATATCACCAACATAATCACTACAAATATACATGAATCATAATAGAAGAATTGCTCTTATTAATATATGAAAATACCAACCAAGTCAAGGACTTCCATGTACCACCCAACCATAGATTGGGATGAACTAAAATTCTCTTTCAGCCAATCACGCTCATGTCATATTCCAAGCATGAATGTGGGATCTCGTGGAATAAACTAAAACTAGACCAAACTAGGGCTTCCATGGGCCAAACCACCTCAACCCTCAACCACAGTGATTCCACCTCCACTTTCGTATATTACTAACACCAACCAAATCAATCTCTACCCAAGTTGTCCAAGGCTCCAAGAACTAGTAACTCAACCCACAACATTCCAGGGTTCCAGAGCGTTTTTCCAACCTAGCTCCAGGGACTAGTAACTCAACCGACCAAGGGCTCTAGAGAATTTATCCTAACCTATGCTCCAGAACTAGTAACTAAGCCCAAGTTGTTCTAGAACTTCAAAGTGTTTGTTCCAACCCACAACCATAAGGAATTATGAGCACCAATTAGAAAACAATCAAATGGAAAAACCCACAACACCATGGTTATCTAGGAAATGGAAAGAAAATACTAAAACAATTGTCATCCAGAAAAATCTCCATGCCAGTGACAACACATAACCATAAATTCAAATGCATATATCATGCATCTAGATATTAGTAAGGAAATCACACATGCAACTTGTTACTTGCAAAAAAATCTAGTTGTAGTTGTTGATCCACTTGTTTCCTTATTCTTTCTTGCTTTCCTTTGTCTTTTTTCTCCAAATCAAATGAACGCTAAAGTGCTCCAGGCATGCTCCAAAAATTCTCCAAGATTTCTATAAATGTGTAAGAGTATGAGAGAACAGAAGAGAATAGAAGAGAGTTCCAAAACTGAACTAACGAAAAGCTAACCAACCAAAGCTGTGAACTGATCCTCATAAGCCTTTTTATCATTGAGGCCTCTATTTTCTTCATTTTCCTTCACTTTTTTTACAATTTCTCTCTCTTTCAAATACGTGTCTATTCACCTTTATTTTCTCCTATTTTCCTTTATTTCATAGATAAAATGCCAATATTGTCGCTTTGCCTTTGCCAATGTCTTTGTCAATTTCCATAGCCATTAATTAATCATCAATGATACCCATCACTATGTGTTGCCTAACATTTAGCCTGGAGTATGTGTCCCATGACCTTGGTCTTATTTAATTTACATAGAAAATCAACAAGAGGTTGTTACATGTTCCTTATGAACACCTGACCTGACATATGCTTTGCAATCTACACCCTGAGTCAATTCATGACTGACCCTTATCATACACATCGGGTTGTTGCAAAACACATTATGACATACTTGAATGGCATAATAAATCTAGGTTTGAGATACATTATCGAGGATGTATGACTACATGGATACACTAATGTTAACTGGGTTGGAAACATGATAGGAATAACACAACATGGTGTTGTTTTAGGTTGGGATCTGCGATGATATCTTGGATGAGCAGGAAACAAAAGTTCATAGGTTTAAGCACAATAGAGGAAGAGGACATTGTTGTTAGCATGGCTAACTATGAGGCAGTCTGGTTGAGTAATATCTCTGGAGAGTTGTTTGAGTAGGTCCCAGATACTACAATGATATGTCGCAACAACAAGAGTGGGATTCGATTGGCAAAGAATCTTGTATTTCACGGCAAGTCCAAGCATATTGAGATTCAATGTCATTGTATTCAAGACATGGTGCAAAGATAAGAAACAAGACTCCATCATATATCGATTGATGAGCATATTATAGACATACTCACTAAGGCTTTGTCGAAATGGAAGTTCTTAGTCTTCAAAGAGAAGCTCGGACTGATGGATGTGACCCTATTGGGTAAGGGACTCAGCCAATTGAGAACATTGAGCATAACTCTTCTACCTTGTTTGAGCTCCCAGGAAGGAATGGAGCATTGAGGGCTCCTGGGGTTAAGGGATCTTCAGATAATAGGATCTGTGATCATTTCCATTCATGGAAATTTGGGCTATCCTACCTATTGTCACTATAGGGTGTTCGTGATCCTTGTCATTTATGAAAAGTTGGGATATCCTCCCCTACCAGAGTATACCCTAGTTGGTATCCTACCCACAAGCAAGGTTTTTCAGGATTTCCTCCCCAACTAGCTAATGGGTTGAGAAGACTTGGGTGTATGTGATCATTACCATTGGTAAGTTAGGCTATCCTCCCTAAGTGATTGTTGACAGGATGTACATGTTCTACTACTGACTCTTGAGGGTCAAGTAATTAGGGGAATTTTGAGGTCTAAAATGGGCCTCCTAAGGAAATCATAAACTAATAGTGTAAATAATAAAATAATATTAGATTACATCATCAAAATTTAGAGAGAAAAAAGAAAAACTATTTTTTCAACTCGTATTTTCAACTTATCTCCCTATGGGTTTACTCAAATTTCGAGCGACAACATTCGTTGGATGCTGAATTTGATTCCTCATCCAAGGAGTACCCATGTTGCTACAATCACATTTTTCATGTATTTCTCATTTTTTCATGTATAAGGGTCAATCGAAAGTATGCAACTTGCATTTTCAACTTATCTCCCTATGGGTTTACTCAAATTTCGAGTGACAACATTCGATCGATGCAGAATTTGATTCCTCAGCCAAGGAGTACCCATGTTGTTGCAATCATATTTTTCATGTATTTTCATTTTTTCATGTAGAAGGGTGTTAGGCCCCTATACTACTAGTGTAACCCCTTATTGTTATTAGTACAACCCCCTTATTATATTGAGGTACCCATGTAGTGCCCATATTGTTACTATTGTGCCCCATAGAAGCCACTATTGTTATTATTGTGCCCTTATATTATTATTGTTGTGTCGACTATGATTATATTATGACCCTTAGAATCCTATATATAGAAAGGAGGTCTTTTCATTTGTATCATCCAAGAATTATTCATTTGTGTAATGTAGAGGAGGTTTCCCCCTCGAAGAGGTTGAATTCTAAGGCGTTCAACTATCCTTTCTATCTTTTTGTGAGCTGGTTTCATAACATTTGGTATCAGAGCTTTGAATTCTAGGGTTTCTCTGCTCCAAACAGGTCATCGTGGTATTTGCGCTATAACTTTTTTTCTGTGACATTTCAGATGCTAAAAAAAAACCCATTTGGGACAAAATCGTTATGAACCTCGGGTTCGAATTTCAGAGCATTGCGCGCTATATTTGTGGAGATATGATCTAAGGAAGTTGGACTTTCTGCAGACTCATGAATTTCATTCCAAACAGCTGACCTGGGGAAAATCGTCATAGCTTTTGTTTTGAGCATCATATTGAAATTCCGTAAGAAGTTACAGAAAGAGGATGAACTGTAGTTTCTTGTGCATATTTTAGATACTAAGGTGAAAACAGTGGCATGTGTCACTTCATACAAGTTCGCTCTTTTGGAAAGGTCTATAATCAGGTCAGCGTGGGAGATTTGGCATAACTCTTCCTTGGAGAATCCAATTTCGATCAAAATGGTGGCATTGGAAAGAGGACGCAAAGGGTTACTGCAATTCGTGATTTCAGAACTAGAAGATCTGAAATTACAGAGTTATAGTCGTTTCAAGATCAAGCTCCTAAAATCAAGAAAAAGCGAGATGAGGAAGTTTGATGGCAAGGATCCGGTAAATTGGATACTACAGATGGAGAAATATTTTGATCTACATGCTGTACCACTGTTACAAAAGGTATGTATTTCATCTAATTATTTAGAACTGAATCAATTTTTATGGTATAAAGGGCTTTTTCTCGTAAACCACTTGTCACGTGGTCAATTTTCACGGAGGAAATGATAGCACATTATGAGGATACAAAGAGAAACTCCTTCTTTAGCCAATTGATAAATCTCAAACAAAAGGGTTCAATCGAAGAGCACATTGAAGACTTCCAAAAATTGAATAGAAGGGTAAATTATATTCCAGAGAAGCAAAGGGTTGATGTCTTCATAGGGACTTTAAAGGATAATGTTCAACATGAGGTTCATTTTTGGGAACCTAATTCATTGGAGGAGGCATTCGAGTTGGCAAGAAAATATGAAAGCAAAATTATGAAAACAAGGAATCCCACCACTCATGACTATAATGATGGAAGTGTTTCTTCTCCTAGCCTTCCACAACCTACAAGGCTTACACCACAACAATTGGAAGAAAAAAGAGAAAAAGGGCTTTGTTACAATTGTGATAGAAAATGCACTAAAGGACATAAGTGTGCTGAGAAGAAATTATTTTACATAGAGTATGAAGAGGAGGAAGAAAATGATCAAGAAACATCAAAAGAAGAGGATATATGCCAAGGCCCAACCCCAGAGAAAGAAGAAATGAATCAGACCATATCTGGTAAAGCATTGGCAAGAATTACCACTCAACTCTCAAGATAGGACATATCAAAAAGAAAAAGGTGCAAGAAGTGAAAGATCACATCGAGAAAGAAGAAATGAATCCAACCATATCTTGTAATCATTGGTCAGAATTAGTATTCCTCAAACTATTAAGATAGAAAGACATATCAAGAAGAAAAATGTTCAAGAAGTGAAAGATCACATCAAGCATCAAGAAATGAATCCGACCATATCTTGTAAAGGATTGGAAGAAATTACCACTCCTAAAACTCTAAAGATAGAAGGACATATCAAGAAGAAAAAGGTTCAAGCAGTGAAAGATCACATGGGACATCAACAACAAGTTCTCCAACTTTTAGAGGATAGTGCCACTTTGGTGCAAAATCGAATGAAACAATAGGTAGATCAACATCGTAGTGAAAACTGTTTTGATGTAGGTGATTGCGTATTTTTACTCCTACATCTCAAGCAAGCTATTTATGAGAAGGAATGTTGGCAATACTACATGCACATAAGAAATGGCAACCTTACCGAGTGGGAGACACTTCAAGGTAAAAATGGATCATGATAGTCTTAAATACTTTTTAGAAAAACTATTATCTTTAGAAGAATAGAAAAAATGTGTCACAAATATGTTGGGTTATGACATTGACATCATCTATAGAAAATGGAAGCAAAATTTTGTTGTAGATGCACTCTCAAGAAAGGATGAGGATGTGGAAGCATTGTTTTGTGATATTTCTATTATCCAACCAAATTGGATAAACGAAGCAAGGGATGAATGGAAGAATGACGAAGAAGTATGGCCACTTATTCAAAAGTTGCAAAAGATCCCAATTCAAACAATATTTCCAGAAATTGAAGAGGAAGGAAAAACCATATT
>APFE030342200.1:0-18770 GCA_000404065.3 Pinus taeda | reverse complement strand
TAATCAAAACACATATGCCATGATCCATCTGTCTTGTGCACCAATACTACTGGAGCAAAGAAAGAGCTTCCACTAGGTTGAATTATACCAGCTCTAGCATTTATGCAACCATATGCTCAATTTCACTCTTTTGGGCATAGGGATATCCGTAAGGCTTGATGTTTGGAGGAACACTTCCTAGAATCAAATGAATAGCATGATGATGGTCACGAATAGGTGGGAGGTCTTTGGGAGTCTCAAACACCTTGGAATTGTCATCAAAAACTTTTTGGAGATCTGGAGAAATAGATAATTTCAATGTGGGAACTTCTAGTGAACATAATTGTGCAATTACACCCCATTTTTCTTTCTTTATAAGTTTTTTCATACCGTTAGAGCAAATTATATTTCCCTATCTCCCCGTGATACCTATTAATTCAACTTCTTTTCCTTCCCAACAAAATTTCATGAAAATTTCTTGAAAATTAAAAGCAATTGTACCCAAAGAATGTAACAATTGGAGTCCTAGTACAACATCAACACCACCCATTAGAATAGAAAACATAGGACTATTCAATACATATTCTACCATGGATAGCTTGATATTATCACACTTTCTAGAGAAATTTATGGTTCCTCCATTTACAGCCATCACTTGATACTCTGGTGTTGGATATAGGAATAAATTCAATTCCTTGGCTATCTTACAATGAATAAAATTATGGGTACTACTCGAATCAATCAACACTATTACGTTTTTCTTCTTCATATGTCCTTCCATCTTGAAAGTTTGAGGAGTAGTAATTCCTGCCAATACATTACAAGATATGGTTGGATTCATTTATTCTTTCTCTAGGTTGATTCCTAAAGAAAAATCCTCTTCTTTTGACGTTTCTTGTTCCTTTTCTTCCTCCTCTTCACAATGTATGTAAAATAATTTCTTTTCAACATGCTTATGACCTTTAGTATGTTTGCTATCACAATTGTAATAAAACCCCTTTTCTCTTTTTTCTTCAAATTGTTGTGGTGTAAAACTTGTAGGTTGTGGAAGGCTAGGGGCAACAACACTTCCATTTTATAATTGTGAGTGCTAGGCTTCCTTGTTGCCATAATTTTTCTTTCAATTTTTCTTGCTAACCTGAATGCCTTCTCCAATGAATCAGGTTCCCAAAGGAAAACCTCATGTTGGATGTTATCCTTTAAAGTCCCTATGAAAACATCAATATTATTCACCTCTTGAATATCATTTACCCTTATATTCAATTTTTGGAAGTCCTCAATGTGCTCCACTATTGAACCGTTTTGTTTGAGATTTATCAATTGTCTAATGAAGGTGTTTCTCTTTGTATCCTCATAATGTGCTACCATTTCGTCCATACAAATTGACCATGTGACAATTTGTTTATGAGAGCAAAGCCATAGATACCATACAAACTGATTGGGTTCCAAATATAAAGTTTCAATGCGTACCTTTTGGGTGTTTTTCACATTATGGAGATCAAAATATTGTTTCATCTATAGTATCCATGTTACGGGATCCTTGCCATCAAAATTCCTCATATCAATCTTTGGAACGTGGTGGGTCTTTATTCCAACTTTAGAGTCTATGAAATCATGATTAACATTTCTTTTGTTCTCATCATGAGTTTCCTCTACCATGTTTTTGCCATTATGAAGCCTTTCTTGTACCAAATTTGTCAAACCTTCCTTCAATCCTTCCACGTCATTCTTCAAATATTCAATGTTGTCATTCTTTGAATCATGATTAACATTTATTTTGTTCTTGTTATGAGTTTTCTCTACTACCTTTTTGCCATTAGGAATCCTTTCTTGTAGCAACTTTGTCAAACCTTCCTTCCACCCTTCCATGTCTTTCTTCCAATCTTCAATGTTGTCTTCCATATCATTGATTCCATTCTTCAAATTATCCATCTTAGCTTCTGTTACTTTTTGTGAGAGAGAAATTTGTTGCACTTGGTCTCGTAATTTTGATATATCATGTTGCATTTCTTCCTCTTCTACATGTGTCATTGTAGAACTTTCAGGTTTCTTACTAGGCATTGCCATTTTCTTTTTTTCAGGGCATCATCTAATGATAATTTTCTTCATTATTCCCTTTCAATCACTTCAAATTAATTTTTCAAACCAAAATTATGTAAAATTAAAACAAAAAAGTACATACCATTTTTCACTTTGTAGGAGCTCGATATTGAATCTATTGCATCTTTGTAATTGTGAATCTCCAAGATCTAAAATTTATTCCTGCGGTATCCCTCTGAGTCCTCTTTCTAACTTGGAAAGTCTAATCAAGATTGGATTTTCCAAGGAAGAGTTAAGCCAAATCTCCCACAACGACCTGATTATAGACTAGTTCAATGGAGAAAACTTGTACGAAGTTCCACGTGTCACTGTTTCAACCTTAGGTCCTGAAACCAGTATAAAGAAAACTACAGGTCATCCTCTTTTTGTAACTTGTTACAAAATTTTAATTTGATGATTCGAGAGAAATTTATGATGATTTTTTCCAGGTCACCTCTTTGAGATATAATTGAGGAGCCTGCAAAAACCCTAATTTCCTTGGATCATATCTCCAAAAATATAGTGAGACAAGATCTGAAATTTGTATCCGAGGTTCAAAACATTTTCAGCTCAAATGGGCTTAAATTTTATCTTCTGAAATGTCATAGATTTTTTTTTTAGAGAAAATTCCATGATGACCTATTTGAAGCAGCAGAACCCTAGAATTCAAAGCTCTGATACCAATTGTTATGCAACCAACTTGCAAAATAGAAGAAAGAGATATATCAACAACTTAGAATGTAGCCTCTTCGAGGAGTCAACCTCCTTTACATTACACAAATGAAAAATTCTTGAATGATTAAAATGACCAAGACCTCCTTTCTATATATAGGAGTCTAAGGGGTCACAATATAATTAAAGCCTACATAAAAATAATAATATAAGGGCACAACAATAACAATCACGGGTTTCTATGGGACATAATAATAACAATGTGGGCACAATAGGGGCACAAAAATAACAATAAGTGGCTACAATGACAATAGTAATGGGGGAATCACTATTATTATAGGGACCTAATAAGATTATGCATTTCGGGTGAGCCCTTAGGGGGAAACATTATTTCTATAACAAGCGTAGAGGTGAACTCACTAATATGATCACTAAAATAGGTAGTCCTACTTTCTTCTTCACCGTTAGCGCAACTTAAACCAAATGGCATGACCTACACATGGTCATGCCTGGTAGCCCCCCCATGAATTCATTTGTGTTGCCTCGATGGAGATTCTGCAATATAATCCAGAATCTGCATCTTACATCATAGTACATTCATTGTCGATTCACAACATTCATCGAAGAGGTCTTGTAAAATGGTTTCCATGCAGTATACTACTAGTACAGGTCTTCATCTAACCATCCCTCTCGTCTTTTTTTTTTTAATCCTACATATACACTGGCCTCATACTTTACCCTTTCTCATATTTGCATAAATGAGTGGAAACATAGGGGCTTTGCACACATACATGTTTTCCTCTAGCTAGAAAATGCACTTGATATGGAAATCCTGAATTAGCATGACCAAGTAGCAGTTGACAAAGAAAAGTCCTACTTCGATTGGCACATTTCTGGTTGGAACCCTTGACCTGTTCAATAGCACGAACCTTTTGTATGTCATTTTATAGAGAATGACCCGTGTGTCCTCCCATCACCATCAATATTTCCATCCTCTTGCATTCAGTACTATGAAGACCTTATTAATTGCATTCAATAACATACAAAATTCCACCCCTCTTCATGTCTTCACAAAAAAGGTGATACTCTTACTTGTTGCTATGGAGCTCCATGAGATTTTCATCCCAAATGTTCTTTGATGATTGATGACAATGCGTTGAAGAAATACATCTCGACATGTAATAATGATAAGCTAAACATGAACAACTCTGACATGATATCTGTATGGAGAGCGAACATTAACTACCAATCAATTTTCTCTCGACATGATATTCTCATCTACATATCAAAATATGAACTGAAACCAGGAAAAATTAGAAAGTTATCACGAAATGTTGTCACATCTCTCATAGAATGTCCATCTTCAAGCACCTATTGTAGGTGTTGTCTGAAATTTTTTGACAAAAATAATTGCTGATAGGGACATTGCCACATACGAGACATGCCACATGTTTCAAAAGCTTCCCCTTCCACTATGTATCAACCCATTTGTTTCCCTCAATGTTACTCGAACTGTAACATACATTGTAGCATACATGGATATACCTCCTTCTCTTGAAGCAATACCTCTTATTAAATTTTCACATTCCTGGTCCTTCTCTACTCCCCGAAAACAAAATCAATGGAAACACATAAACCCCTCCAATATTGTTCATGTCCATCCCTTCTCGTACCGATTGTTGCTACACTTATTTCTATTGGACTGAACTAATTCTATACTTCCCTTTTCGCACACTCCCATCATACATTGGCTTCACTAACAAAGAAATCATTTCACATTGGCAACACAAAAAACATGCATATGTTGCATGGCATGTTTTATTTTTCCGCTGAATACCCTCTTTCCACTCACTCTAATGACAACTCCATTGATACTAGTCCTGCCCTCTGCTTTTGTAGAAATGGATGAATGGAAATTCCTTTCTCAACTACACCCTCGGAGCAACATGGAAATTGATGACCTTGACATGCTTGACCATCACGACATTAACTCAAAGCACAGTTAGGCCCATATTACTATCCCTTCCACTTTGCAAGAAACAAACATATGTTTTTCAATTGTTCATCTAACCTAATTCATTATGCCCCCTCTCTAGTTACCTTCTTCCTTGATTGCTTGTCGCACACCCAACAAGTTTCTCTTGACATTTTCCTCACCCAATTTAGGACCACTTCCCACATTACTCCACTTAGAATGCTCATCCAATGTACTATTGTCATGGGTAAGTCTTACTTAATTAATTTCCTAAAAGATGCATTCCTTGTCGAGTCTACTACCAATTCAAGCCCATCGCTCCTACTTGCCCCAACAGGTGTTGCAAAATCTAACATAAATGAACTTACAATCTTTTTTTCCCTCCACATTCCTTTGGTTTCAATGGATCCTCTTGAGGGTCAAAAACTTCTACATCTCCAAGAACAACTCTGTCATGTCAAATACATTTTAAATGCTGAGGTGATCTTTATTGGACCTAACCTTCTTTCATGCACAGATGATTGCTTAATGGAGGTATTCCCTCCATATCTTAATATGCCTTTCGACAATAAATTTATCATTCTCGTTGGTGACCTTGGGGAATACCACTTGTAAATCACATCCCCATGTATTTTGGTACTTCACACGGAAATTCTCTTTGGCACAACTTTGATAGGTTCGTCACACTATCTACCGCCTTTCGTCAACAAGGGGCCAACCCTACTCAGGTTTCCTTTTCAAAACTTCATGCAAATCTCAAGAACGCAACACCTACTATAGAGGAATGAAACCTTCTCATGTCAAGGAAAAATTCATTTTTGTTAATGGACGAATAATAGGAATTTGACAATGCAATGCACCTATATCTAATCAACCTAGCTTTCACAGTGCATAAAAAACAGAGGCTAAAAAAATTGAATATGCCAATTGCAATATTCTACACAGAGAAAAGGAATCACCATCCTCTTGGTACAGAAGAGGAAGATGAATAATTGGATGCAAAAGTTCTTATTTCCAATGAAAAAATGGTTTTCCTCACATGCAACTTGTGGGTTGAAGCAGGAATTGTCAATGGAGCCCTTAGAGAAGTTGTTTCCATTTTCTATGTACATAGATCAAAACCCCCTTGAATTGCCATAATTTATTGTTGCTGACTTCTTCCAATGAAAAGGCACACCATGGGATGCCTTCAACCCAACTTATGCTCCACTCCCCCCATTAATGTGAGGTTCTCCTCGCCAAATTTTGCTTCGAATGTCATGGGGCTTGATAATACATAAATCATAGGGGATCACATTTCCAAAGGCGACAGTCGACATTGACAACACGAACCGGCAATGCTTAAAATTCACTACCATATTTAGAATTAGAATCTTGGTTGACCTTCACATCTCCCCACCATTTTCCTTTAGTTGTTGCTCCTGCTTGAAAGGAAATGATTATGCCAAACACAAGCAACAAGAAGAGGCCATGTTAACTTCAAAGTTTTTACAACTAGCTACAATGTCATAGCTGCATCCAATAATTTTTTTATTCATTTTTTTTAAGTATCGTTTCACTTGAAATCCCCTCCCATGCTCCTTAGCAAAAATTTCACTTTTCTATCCTTCCACCATATGTGATACTTCATCGCCTCTATACTTCCATTTTAGTGTGAGGAAACATACTCTCTGTCTTTTACAAATATTTACTACAAATATCACTCACGTTTTCAATATGTTTTTCTTTTTTCAAATAAATAAATCATCCTCATCCACAACTTGCTATCCTTTTAATATTTTTAACATTTCATCAATTTTTTACACTTTTCTTTACTTATACTAGAAAAAAATGATTTCCACTTATGACATTTAAATAATTGAAAAACTCTTGTTTCTTTTTTCTCTTTGAGACTATCAGACTCTCAAGATGAATAATGAATACCCTCCCCTACTATATGAATACTGTAAAGAGATATATGCCCAACATGTTTCTCTTCTTGAGATAAAGGCTAGATACCTTCCATGCCCAACCTTCCTTCTCCATCGTTTACAACCAGCTATTGAACTCAATAAGTTGAAGGGCTTCTTACAACACCTTATACATATTCATAAAAAAAACATTGTAAGAATGTTTCGATTGGATTGGCAGTCCCAAAATTCCCATCTTGGTGTTGTCGTAGATATATACTGGTGTTGCCATTACCATTGCTCACACTATATATATGAATAGTCTCTTAAATAACATCAACTTCATTTAAATTGTTATTGAATTTTTTTCACTTTGTCTTTTACTTAATTTTTGGGTCATTAGATGATAAGATCCATGTAGAGACCATGAAGAATCGATATCACAAAAGTCACTTAGTCATCTCGATAAATTAATGCTTGAAAGTTTGTTGAAATTATAATTAAGAATGCATCTTAGGTCTCTAACACTATGAGAATATGGAACTGAGCATAAAGATACAAATATTATCAAAGAAGACTCCATGTAAATATAGTTAACTGAAACTCTACGAGATCACTTTAAAACCATATGAAAGGTGTCACATAAGATATTGGGATAAAGATATCAGAGAGAATTTAAACTAACCTACGAGATTGAAATAATCTAATATGTCAAGAAAATCGGAAAAAATTAAATGTGATTCATTTATGATTTTGACACCAGTACAATCACATTTAAATCCATTGAGTGAAATGATGGAAGCCACGTGAATATTGCCACATCAAATTTCAAGATGGAATTATCAGAGAGTAATTTAAAATAGAATTATGATATTGAAATACTTTGATATGTAAAAATCCAAAGTATGATGTGTCGAAGGTGAGAGCTATGATAAACAAGGCTTCTGAAATAAACAATTCCCCGATAGACAAAACTGTGATACACAAAACCTTTGTTATTAAAATGTTTTTGGTGGAATTACTTTTGGAGGTTTAATTGAGTCCCACATATGATATTGAAAGTCTCGATATATAAATATTTCTCATAAAGTATTTTAGTAGAGTTACGATAGAAAGGAAGCCCAAGATTAAAATTGTATAAAAACGTAATATTGGAAACTCTGAGACAATAATAATTAAATATAATTTGATGATATTCACAATTCTTGGGGAAAAATAAAATAGCCCAAATGGATATCGGGGAGGAAAATTTCATAATGTGGTTTAAAATGCTTCCAATATAATACAAACTCGAGAGTACGATAAGATTGGAGGTCTGAAGTCCTGAGGGAAATAAATTTGGAAGAATTATTTTAACAATGAGACAAGAAGCAAAGATCCAAGATGATGAGATTTACGACTAATAAGGCTCTGAATCATATTTGAAGAAGGAAATATAACTAAAGTGGATGTAAGATGAACGAGTGTAGTGCAGAGACTCAAATATACTTAACAAATGTAAGATTCTGAATGGGAAAAGGTGGGTAGGAGCACTTTTACAATTGCTGCAAGAATTTTTGTAACTTACTTTGCTCGTAGGATCTTTAATTTATTATTTGAAATGTAGGAAGATATAGGCCCATGTCAAATTTAAACAAGAAGAAGCAAAGCATTCAATTTCAACTGCATAAATGATGCATAAAAAAATGATTATTGACTCATATAGTGAATTTATAAAGCAAAATAATTATAAAGAAAAGCATTGCTGTAAAGCACAAACATCAGAAGTATTTATGACGAGAAAGAATATGCAATACACTATTTAGAACATAAATTAAAATCAATTAGAGAAATTATGACAATAAATGATTAACTTACAATCCAAACAAGAGTGCATTGGAATGTAAATCTATTGAAATCATATTAGAATATCAATACATACTTTGGAGTACCTAAGAAGCTTCGTATCTTTGAAGAAATTGCCTGCATTAGTGTAAAACAATGTTCTCTTTCAGCACTGAAAATACTAATTCTCCCATAATTCATCTCACGATACATTACAAAAGATCAAATGCACAACAAGAAAAATAATAGAATTTTTCATTAACACCTCATATATGAAGTTTTCCTCTCACCTACAGTTATAATCTCCTATACAATAGTTCCCTCAGAACCTCTAGTTGCAAATAATAGGAACCCCTTCCTCATTCTCAAAAATGACATTTAATAATTACAAAAATCTCCAACAATGGAGAATTGTTGAGAGTTGTTTTCCAAATCTTCAATTAGAGTTGTAAATTCCCCATTTTTCTCTTTGTTGGTCTTTTTCTATTGCTCCAAAATATCTCATATCTGAACTTCTTGAACTGACCTCCTGCTACAAACTAATCAAACCCAAAATAGAAATAAATTAAATTGCAGATTAGAAATCAGAAAATCAAACTATCATGAATTTGCTAAATAAAAATAAATAAAATACAAAGAAATTCCATTCTACGGTTGCTTCAAATGGATCTGATTAGTTTTTTGAACAATGCTGGAGGATGGATTAGTGATGGCTATTTTCTCAATCCAATGAAATTTAGCCAAGTCAAATTAGGAAAAACCAATTGTTATTGCAAATTCGTCACTTTGTCTTTTGCTGATTTTTGGGTTGTTAAATGATTAAATCTGTTGAATTTAACATTCCCATATTATTCTCCTCAGTCTTAACTTTCTAACAAACTATTGTGAGTTTTATTTTGGTCAACTTAATATTGAAATATGCCTCTCCAAAGCAAAGATGTTAAAATTACCAAAATTATGGAAAAATGCATGAATGCATGCCGGCCAAACTTAGGCAGTGTTAATTTAAACTTCTAATCCTACTTAATTGTACTATTAAAGATAAAATTAATTAATAATAATCTATTAGATTATTTATATAAAATCAATTAAACTAATAATTGCAATTATTTATTTTCAAATTAATTAAAAAAATAAATAACTTAAATTAAATTATTAATAAAATTGAAATATATATAAACAAATATTAATAGAATATTATAATGTACATGAGTGACTTTGGGTCTCGTAAATGAGCCCATAGAAATTTAATGGAAGAACGGAGGTGGTTTGGAAGTTATAAGGGTATCAAAAGTATCTATTTCAGTAGATGAGTTAAAAAGGAGTTATGAGAAGTATGAGCTCCAAAGTTAGTTGGGTCTAAGTTAAGGACGAGGGCTGAAGTAAGAGAAGAGGGAGGTGAGGTATTTTGGAAAGAGAATTTCAGAGGTGGATATTTTAGAGGGTTTTCAAATAAGTTATGAAGTGTGCGAGACCCTGAAATCTCGAGGGAGAGGGAGGAGAGATAAGGGAAGATTTCAAAGCATGGAGAAATAAGGGTTTCAGGGAATGATTTTAAAAGTAATCGTGAAATATGAAGGAGCTGAGATGGCATGAGAGAAATAAGGTGAGGTGAGTTGCATGTGGAGTGGGACCTCCTTCCATATTAGAAATTGCATCCACTTTGAAAAATATGTCCCATTACCAAAAACTACGACCACTTTGTAATTTCGGGATCTCGGATCTCTTCAATTTTTGAAATTGAAATAAGCTTAATGGGTTCAGATATTTTGTATATATATATATATATTGTCATACACTTGGCCAATAGAAAATGTAAAGAGTGATTTAGCCAAAATTCATTTAAACCATCCCATTATGATTATAATGATAATAAGTTAAAAATAGGGGTTGTGATTTAACCACAACATAAAAGTAAATGATACCGAAGAGATTTGTGAAATAATATTTCATCACTTGAGAAAGTATCTTAACTCTTAAAATCTTTTTCCATATGGTTTTGATGAAAATGTGTGAATGCATGACTCAGCGAAAATTAGGCAATTTTAATTACACCTTCTAATCCTACTTAACTATACAATTAAGTTAAATAATTATTAATTAATTACAATAATTAAATTAATTATATAAAAATCAATTAAAATTAAATTAATTACAAATCATTAATATTAAAAATTAAGTTAAAAAATAACTTAATTAGATTAGATTATTAATTAAATATTGAAAATTATAATATAAACAAATATTAATAAAATATTATAATGTGGGTGAGTAGCTTTGGGTCTCATAGATGAGACCATAGAAATTTAATTGAAGAAGAGAGTTGGTTTCAGAGTTATAAGGGTATCAAAAGCATGGATTTCAGAGGAGGAATATTTCGAGAGTTGAATTTAAAAGAAGTTATGAGAAGTACTGAGGTAAGGAGGACTGATGATGTAAGAGAAGAGGGAGGTTAGGTATTTTAGAGGGATAATTTTTGAGGTGGGCATTTCAGATAGTTTTAAAATAAGTTACAAAGTTTATGAGAGTATGAAATCTCGTCGAAGAGGGAGGAGAGATAAGGGAGCATTTCAGAATTTGAAGGAATAAGGGTTTCGGGGAATGATTTTAAAAATAGTTACGAAATATGAGGGAGCTGAGATGAGGTGAGAGAAACAAGACGAGTTGAGGTGAGGCCCATGTGGAGAGGGACATCCCTCCCTCGTATAAATTCCAACCAATTTGAATAATAAATCTCGATCACCAAAAATTACAATCACTTTGTAATCTTGTGATCTTGTATCTCATAATTTTTTAAATTAAAATTGAAATAAAATTTGGAGATTTGGTTCATATATATATTAGTTTCTAGTTTCTCCTGTGGTAGTTTTGTAAAATTTTTAAAGAAAATTAGTTAAAATCTAATAGAAGATTAATAGAAAATAATTAAAAGTTAATATAAAATCAATAATTACATTTTGACAGTAATTTATTTATAAATATTGAAATAATATTTATTTTGTGTATTTTTAGCCTAGGTGGTGAAAACTATAGAAATTCGGATAAACACCCGAATGCAATGAAGCAATCATATTGGAATTTTGAAAAAAAAAATCACAAAACTTGTCGCACACTCGGCGAACAGAAAATATTAAAGAACGAATGCATGAATGCATGCCTAGGCCAAGATTAGGCAATTTTAACTAAAAATTGTAATCCTACTGAACTATACAATTAAAGTTAAATACTTATTACTTACTTCCAATTATTAAATTAATTATATACAAATCAATTAAAATTAAATTAATTGCAAATCTTTTATATTACAAAATAATTAAAAAAATTAAATTAACTTATTTTTGGTAGGCTAAATTGCTTCATATTTAACCCCTTTTCCACTTCAAACTCATAACCTTAGACCTCTGTCTTGCAACCTCCTTATTCCTTCACTATTCCAAGGATCGTGCCTTTTTCTGCACTAGCTTTATATTTCATGTTTAAGGGTTACAAATGTGCTTAATTAATTGTTTGTATAGATTTTATACCTTTAATATTCTTTGCAACTAATATTTCATTTCCTAAAGTATTTGATAAGCAGTGTATTGATCATTTTGTTAGCATGGTTCAATGTAGGTAGGATTCCTGCACTGCTAGCAAATCCTAAACTGCTATGACAACTCACTCCCTAGCGCAAACACCTTGTTCCAGATCGGTCAACTCCAGTTCAGCTCGGAGCAAAGATAAGTCAGAGATATCATGGAGATTAGGTCACTGGCCAAATGCTCAAGATCAACATTTTCTTATATTTGAAAGGCTTAGTATGTACTATTGTTATTATTTTGTTATAGCCGAAAGGCTCAGATTGTAATGCTGGATGTAAATTGGTTACTGTCGTAGGCCTGAAAGGATGTATATAATGTAGGATTCAGATAGAAAATGGTAGCGAGTGATAGATATAGCAACGATACTGTAAATATGGTCTTCTGTAATTTTGTTGTTATCTCCCTCGTTCTGGGTTGGATTCAATCTCATTATGTACATTTGAGAGCTGAACTTCCAAGTTTCCTAAACAGGGAAATGAGTTGGTTGGCTAGGGCCTAGCCAACCTAGCTCGTTCTCCCTCGCATTCTTCTATTTCGTTAAAGGTGTGTTGATTTTTTTTAATGCAAGGTGTGAATTAAATATACATTTTCATTCTTCTACAAAGTTTGGGTTTGATTTCATTTATAATCACTGTGTGATGGATCCATCGTTTTCATGCTTAACTAAGTTTGATTTTATCCTTTGTGATTTCTTTCCTTCAAAGCTTACCATCGTTTCTACCTGGATCGTGAAAGCACGCATTCCTACACTAGTTCGTTTACAGTTTCGCAGATTGATTCCTTTGGTTCATTACAGTAACCATCTTTTGTTCTTATATGAGATATGAGCCTTGATGTGTTTCTATAGTGTGTGATTATCATTCCAAATTTTTCTTGATATCTTGAACTATATATGCTTTGGTAATTAGAGAATGAATGTTGTTATAACACATTAACCTGTACCTGCCATTCATACTTTTTAGAGAAGGATTGAACTTCATATTTAATTATTTTAAAGGGAATCTTTCTGAGCTAAGAAGCTTATGAATGCATATTGGACTTGTGTGAATAACTATTATAGGGTTGAAGCCTGTTGTCATAGTTAAATGATTTCTTTAGTTGCACGAAGGACTCCCTTGATTGAAGGAAAGTGTGCTTTGACTTTAGAAATTAATTGTTATTTTAAAGATTGAGAGTAGTTGAAGCATATTTTCATTTGAGTAAACTATTTCAAAGTCCTGTTCACCTTTGCAAACTCTTTCTCTAAGTTAACACATCCTTTATTCTTTTATAGTAGGAATTTGAAAACTTGGTGCAGGAATCTCTGTTTCAGTAAAGGAATTGATATCCTCATACAAGAACAGAGTGCTCTAGTCCTAAGGTTTAGAGCCCCTGCATGAGGACATAAATATTCAATACATGTGTAGAATATACTTCAAGCATCTAAACTTTCTTCTGGTGCTAGTGCAAGCATATTACAGGAGTAGACGAATAAAAACTTAGTGCAGGGAGAAAGATCTATAAAGAAGTCAGACATCTTTAAGGGCCCAACTATTAACCTGACATACAACTATATTGGAAATAAACATAGATTTATATTTCCATTAGTAAATAATTCTTACAAGAGGTTTGAGAGTTCCTTTCATTTATTTTTATGCAGAAGTACTTTCTTTCACATTCTAGCACTAGAATTTCTGTGGTGTAAATTGTTGGGTCATCATTTCTTTTCGATTATGCAAGATTGCATTTAAGGAAATATGAATATAAGAGTTAGGAAAATTTCATATAATTTTTGGCATCTCTTGTGCTTCGTCTCTAAGTTTACAAAACCCCCAGGTTGAAAATTAAGTGTTGAAGGAGTCTGCCTAACCACAATTCCTGCACCCAACATTTTGGCGTCGTTGCTGAGGAGGGAATTTGAAATTGGTAAGAAATTACCATTTTCTACAATAGGGGTAAGTATGCTATTATTTTTCCCTACGGTATGCTTTTATTGTTTTAAGGATTTTATGAGTGTTGACTTCTTATTCATTGCAGCAATTAACATATTCTTTTTCTTTACAAGCATTTGAATTTTGTTTCTAGATTTGATTTTTAAAATGAATGCCTAAGAAAGGTAGGGGACTGAAGCCCAATAAGGGTTGATGAAATATTGAGAGATATGAAAACTCTTTTGACATTGGAATTTCTTTTGCAGGTAGAAAGTCCAAGCAGACTTAGACTCATCACACTGGAATGGTCCACTTGGATTCTGGAAATAGTGATTCAGGTGTGACGTAACCTGAAAGGGGAAGAAGGAGGCTAACAGTGATCAAAAAGTTCAATTCAACAATAGTCAACGTTCATATTCAAAAGTGGTCTGATTGGAGGCAAAATAATGGCTAATCATGAAGACCATTCAGAGGGGACTGGTAAGAACCAAGTAACTGAAGAGTAGTCCACTTTTGGATTTCCAATACTGAACTCAAAAGTGAATGTGAAAATGAAGAATATTTAACCATCAACTCTTCCACTCTTTCATGGTAAGGTGCATCAAGACCCATATTCATTTCTTTTTTAGTTTTATATATTATGTCGAAGTTATGATTATTCTTCTGATGCCCATAAATTAAAGTTGTTTCCGCCTTGCACTGGTTCATGGGACTAGGAGGAAACACTGTAAGTTCTTAGGACCAAACGAAGAGAGTATTTTTGAATAAATATCAGGAATATTTTAAAAGTAGAGAAGTGCAGGAAGATATCTTCACCATTGTAGAAGGTGATGATGAGACTTTGGAGGATTACTTAGAGAGATTCGTGTATATACTCCAATGGTCCAAACACAAATTTGATTTAAGTACTATTAAAACCTTGTTTCTACGAGGACTTACTAAGGTTTCTAGACATAATTTGAATTTGTTATGACAAGGAGACATCGCTCAGAAAACTTTTGAACAAATTTGTGAATTGTACAGGAAGTTCTCACGAAATCAATCTAGATCTACTAGAGGAGATCGAAGCAAAACTAACACCCTGAGATCTACAGATGCTATCATCATTGGCTTGGGGAATAAAATGGACAACATGAAAATTTAAATAATGAATATTGTTAGCAAACAAATAGACTCATTGAAATCCCAGCAAAAACTAAAAAAAGAACAAGAGTCATTGTCTATTTTTTGTCAAAAATGTAGGAAAAAGCATCCTTTAAGAGAGTGCCTTGCTGATATAAAAAGTGCTAATAAATGTGCGATATTTGCAGAGAACCATGCAACCGAGGAGCACCCCTCCATATCTAGATTAAAATTTGTACTTGAAGGAGAGAATCCTGAGCCTGAGCCATTACATGCCATGGGAGCATGAAGGAACTGGCCACTAGTAAGTGTGGGTATGGTTCCTGAACCATATTTTTATGGTTATAATGCACCTCCATATTCCTATTATAATAATAATAATCACTCTCAACATTGGTATCACAGAAACCATTTTCATCATGGAAAATCCTCTCAACCTCAACAACAATGTTGGAGAGGGCCAAACCATTCATATCATTCCTATCTTGCTCAGATGCCATCATATCCTCCTTCATATGCACAACACCATATGTCACAACCATATTTTCCCTCTCTACCTTAGCAAAGTCAATAACTACCACCATTTCCTTTGCCACCACCATTTATACCACCTCAACTACTTTCTCAACCGGTACTGAATCCTAATAATAAGGCAGTACAACTCATTCATCCAATTGGACCATCCCCACTTCCTACCTATTGAACCTTTCCAGTTGGGATAAATGAGATTCAATTAAGATAGGGAAGGGTAGTTAAGCTAGAAAAACAAAAGCAATCCACGGTGATCATTGAGGAGAAAAATGAGGAGGTAACTTATGATCATTCGAAAAATAATGTCACCATTCAACCCATTCCTATACCTTTAGATTCACCATCTTCTTCAAACCAACCTCCCTATCTAGAGAGGTTGTCCATGGAGAAGAGTGACCCTAAGTCCACTATGGCTTCTGAATTAAGAAATCTTTTTACAAAGGTCCCTTTACTTTAGGCTATCAGAGATATTCCCATCTGTACAAAGATCATTAGGGAATTATGTCTTAAATAGCCAGGGAGGAAGAGAGTAGAACCTCATACCATTCAGTTTGTTGGTAGAGTAGTTTAGTTGATGACATGATGTGTATCAATGGAGAAATACATAGATCTTGGAAACCCATTTGTTTTTGTCCAAATAGGTGATATCCTTATCTCTAATGTATTAAAGACCTTGGGGTGGCCATCAATGTTATGACCAAGAAAACCATGGAACAACTTGGTTTGGGCCATATTCATCCTACACCCACCCTATTTGAACTTGCGGATATATCTAAAATCAATCCCGATGGAGTATTGGATGACGTGGTTGTCTCTATAGATTCATGGGAGTAACCCATAGATTTCATTGTGCTTCAGGCAAAGAATCTAGTGGAAGGACATCCTTTGATTTGGGACAACCATGGCTTGCCGTGACTGATGCTTATATTGGATGTCACTCTGGTGATATGTACATTTCACATGGAGACTCTAGGAAAAAGGTCACCTTATATCCACCTGCTAGATCTATTTGGGAACTCAAGGAGAAATTATGGTTAGATTATGATAATAGTGATGAGGAGACCCAACCTATCTCTTCGACTAAACATTATACCGTGTCCAACCAGGATGGTGAATTACGAGATTTCTTGATCAATCTAAACACTATGCCTAGTTTTGATACACTTCATCATATCTCTGGATTTTCAAGAAAATTTTGATTCCAAACCTTCCTTGTCCAATACTGTGGCATCATCTTCCTATAATCGTGAGATGGAGACCACTCTTGTTGAAATTAGTCCAGACAAATCTTTACACATTAGCTCAGACCTAGATTCATCTCAACAAGAGAAGCTTATTACCTTGTTGCGAGTTCACTTCGATGCATTCACTTGGAGTTACAAAGACATGAAAGGCATTCCTCCTGAGACTTGTACTCATCATATCTATATCCAGGAGAGAGCCTGACCTATCCGACAATGCCAGAGACCAATGAATCCTGCACTAAGAGATATTGTTAAAGAGGAATCACAAAAACCCTTAGATGTTAATTTCATCTACCCCATTTTTGGTAGTCAGTGGGTCTCTCCATTAGTGATAGTCTCTAAGAAATATGGGATATGGTATATTTTCATTTACTATCGAGAATTAAACAAAGCCACTCTCATAGATTACTTTCCCCTTCCTTTCATCGATCAGGTGCTAGATACCCTTGCAGGTGAAAAGTACTTTTCATTTTTAGATGGCTTCAGTGGGTATAAGATCACACGCTTAGATGAAGACAAAACTACCTTTACATGCCCTTGGGGTACATTATCTTATTGAGTGCTTCCTTTCGGGTTGTGTAATGCACCTGCCACCTTTCAAAGGGTTGTGTTGGCAATTTTTGTTGATCTTGAATGTGTTGAGATCTATATGAACGTTTTTTCTGTGTTTGGTAACTCATTTGATGAAGCTCTTAAAAATATAGGAAATGTACTTTTACATTTCCAAAAGGCTCATCTTTATTTGAGTGATAAAAAATGTAGATTAATGTGTAAATAAGGAGTGGTTCTTGGCCATTTGGTTTCTGACAAAGGTATCTAGGTGGACCTTGCTAGAATTGAAGTCATTATTCATCTACCTACACCCAAAACATGAAGGTAAGTGAGAGGTTTCATGGGACATGTCGGTTATTACCAAAGATTCATTGAAAAAGTTTTCTAATATTGCTACCCCCCTTTTTCGATTATTAGCTAAGGATTGCGAATTCACCTGGTCCATAACTTGCCAACAGTCATTTGAAACATTGAAGGAAAACTTAGTACAGGCACCAGTTTTGAGAGGACCAAACTAGTCCCTGCCATTTCATATTTCCTTCGATGCTTCAAACAGTGCCATTGGCACAGCGTTAGGACAAAATGAGAATAAAAAATCCTATGTTATTTACTATGTTAGTAAAAACTTGTCACCTGCCAAATTTAACTATACAGTGACCGAGAAAGAAATTTTAGCCATTTTTTGCTATTAATAAGTTCTAACATTACATTATAGGATATGAATTTTATGTGCATACTAATAATTCTTCTATAAGGTATCTAATGAATAAACCTTTAAGTAGTGGTAGAGTGATTAGGTGGTCACTTCTATTATAGGAATTCAATGTTACAATTACTAATAGACCAAGAAAATCTAATGTTGCAGCTGATTATATTTCTATATTAAGCAATCCTCGTGAAGTAATTCTTGTTGATGATGATTTCCTTGAAGAAGATAATTTTTCTATGTCAGCAAAATCCCCATGGTTTTCTGACATAACTAACTATTTAGTCATCGGAAAAACACCACCTCACTTATCTGCTCGTGAAAAGAAGAGTATTATTCAGAAAAGTGCTTCATATTCTTGGGTACAGGGAGATCTCTTTTACAGTGGACCAAATTTTGTTATTCGTAGATGTGTAAGAGAGGAAGAAATCTTTGATATGATAAAATCTATCCTTAATGAACCTTGTTGTGGCCACTCAGCTGATAAACGAACTGCATATAAAATTTTATGCACTGGCTATTATTGGTCGTCTTTGTCTACATATGCCAAGCAATATGTTAGGTGTTGTGATAGTTATCAACGGATGGGTCAACCTGTTGAAGCTAGTGAAATTCCTTTATGTCCTCAAGTCATGATTGAGCCGTTCAAAAAATGGGCTATTGATTTCGTAGGACCCATAAGCCCCACATATTTAAATAAAAAGCA
>APFE030342195.1:5494-47666 GCA_000404065.3 Pinus taeda | reverse complement strand
TCATTTGAATCACCCAAGAATTGTTCATTTGTGTAATGTAAAGGAGGTTTCCCCCTCGAAGAGGCTGAATTCTAAGGCGTTGATCTATCTTTTCTATCTTTTTGTGAGCTAGTTTCATAACATTATTACTATTCCAAGAATTCACTTTCGAGGTGGTTATAAAACCCGATAGATTGAATGTCAGGCCAGATCATTTGTCACGACTGGAGACTAGAGAGAATGAAGGAGCATTGGATGATCAGTTAGTCGATGCCTACTTATTTAGAATAGAGGCAGTCCTAGATCACTTAGAAGAGATTGTTGCTCTACTGACAACAGGGCAATGCCTAGAAGGGTATACACCAACACAGAGACAGAACTTAATAGTAAGGGCATCAGATTACCAACTAATTGTAGGACACCTCTATAAGATGGGCCTGGACCAAGTACTGAGACGCTGCATACTTCAGCATGAAAGAGAAGATATGTTATGGGAATGTCATGCAGATGTCATAGGAGGCCGTGCGGGAGGAAAATCCATCGCAAGGAAGATACTGCATATAGGACTATGGTGGCCAACCCTTCACAAAGATTCTAAGGAATATGCTAAGAATTGTGACGTTTGTCAAAGGGTTGGCAAACCTTCGCGACGAGATGAACTGCCTTTAAATCCCGTTCATAGAATGAAAATCTTTGAGAAGTGGGCAATAGATTTCATTAGACCCATTACACCACCAGCAAGGAATTCATGTGAAAGATACATAATAAATGCTACGGAATACTTCACCAAATGGGCAGAAGAAACACCCATCAGAGACTGTACAACTGACACTGCTGCAAGGTTTGTTTTCGAGAACATAATCTCATGATTTGGATGCCCGAAGAGCTTGACAAGTGACCAAGAAACACATTTTATAAATGAAACCATAGAGGCTCTTCTAAATAATTTCATGATTTAGCATAATAAAAGTAGTCTATCTCATCCATAGGCCAATGGGACTATTAGAGCATTCAACAAGATATTGGAAAAGGGTATCACAAATATTATATCAGCGAACAAGGATGACTAGGATGAAAGAGTATCAACCACTCTATGGGCTTACAAAACAACAATGAAGAGATTTCACAAACAAACACCATTTCAGATAGTATACGTGAAGGAAGGAGTGGTGCCAGCAGAATTCATAATACCAGGCATGTTGATATCTGAAGCAATGAGATTATGGACAATGTAGCATTAAGAGAAAGACTAAGCCAACTAATGGAACTTGATGAATCTAGATTCTTAAACGAGTTTCATCAGTCAGTGGAGAAAAGAAGGCAAAAAGCTTGGCATGACAGGCATATTAGGAAGAGGAAATTCAAAGTTGGGGATCACATATTACTATACGACAACAAGTTTCAAAAAATTCCCCGGTAAACTACAAATGCACTGGCTAGGCCCATTCATAGTTGCAGAAATCAGAGATTCTGGAGCAGTGAGATTGGTGCAAGTAGATAGAGTCATGCTGCAACGATGGGTAAACAACACATGCCTAAACCCCTTCCATAGGTCATCAAACACAAAATCAAGATAGAGGAGGGTCTCAGAAACGGTCCTGCTAGTAGATAGGAAGTAATAAAATTTTACCAGTCATATTAACCAGTTAGTTCAAGTCATGTTTTTTTTTTTTACATATTTTTCACAAAAATAAGTAAAATTGTCAATAAGGTTGCGGTGACATTTTCATCACACTGCAACCCATTTGTGGTCGGGGGAGGGGGAGAAGTAGAGTTATCAGTCACTCGTAGTCATATTCTTTCACAACCCTTAAGTTACAAGTAGGCAGAAACTTTTTCATTATTTATGATCACACGCTATATCCGTCCTTTCCATCGTACCAATAGTCATTTCCATAATAAGTAACCAATAATGCAACTGTCAAGTGGGATCTTGTTGACGGTGCTGTACCCACCAACATGTCAAGGGGATCTCCCTGGTAAGAATTCCCAACTAGACCTCAGAGCGTTTGGTGTAGGAGTCCTAGTAGTGGGTCGTAAGGTAATGCCTTGACTGCGATTTCGCACAGAGGCAAGTAAGATAACTCTGTCAGTAGCAAGGGTGTGACTGATGCAGTGAGTCAAGGAAGGTGTATGAGAGGTTCTAACACTTTGAAGGGAGAAGAAGGTGAAGGTGAGTTCCAGGGTGAAAGGGTCAGTCCCAACTCAGCTAGGAACACACAACACAAAGGACATGGTCAGCTTTTGGCGGAGCAGTCCACTCGGATGCGGTAGTCACATATAGAAGGTAATATAACACGAACAACACTCATGGATCAGTCCGAGACGAGTGTGACGGTTGTTATAGCAAGGTTCATGTGAAAGGTCTGTTTGATGTCCGGCCGAGCAGTTGACATGGACATGACAACATTAACAACAAGATTCATATAATTTCATAAAAATCAATTCATACACAAGTACATAAGTTAAACAATATATATCATTAAGGAAATCGGAGCAGTCCAACTACAATAACAACATATGCATGAAAATGTGTTGGCTCTTATTATATAAAGAAGTGTAAGTCACAATCATAAAATACACCATGTAAACTTGCTAGCCCCAACAGTGGAACATTACAGCCACATTTGCCTGCTCCCTCGACCAACCCTGACCGAGGGTAAAAGGAATTTTATTTTTTTATTTTTTTCATTTAAATAATTTATTTATTATTTTTTAATTTTTTTTTTTTTATTTTTTTTTAAAATTTGTTGTTTTAAATTTTTTTTAACTTTTTTATTTTTTTTTTCTTTTTTAATTGTTGGTTTTGATTTGTTTTATGTTTTTAATTAATATTTTTAATTTTTTTTAATTTATTTTTAATTTTGTGTATTTTATATTTTATTTATTTGTTTTTTTTTTTAATTTATATAATTTTATGTTTTTTTTATTTTTTTATTTTTTTTAATTTTAATTTTTCTCTTTTATATATTTAATTTATCTTATTTATATATAATATATTTAATTTTTATATATGTTTCTATATATATATATATTATATATATAATTAATTTTTATTAACTTAAATCTTTTGGATGTGTATTTTTTTTTTCTATTAATATTCATTATTATTTTGATTTTTTTTTTTTAATTTAATTGTTTTATTGTTTATATTTACTTTTATGGTTTTTATATATATATATATTTCATTATTTGAGTTTTTTTGGTCAATATTATTATTATTATTTTTTTCTTTGAACATGAAAATCACGAACATTTAAAAAAAATGTTGACACTTAATACATTAGAAAATTTAAAGTGTAAAAAATAAGTTCTCTAAAAAAAAAGGGTTGATGCTGCATCAAGTCTTTTCAAAATCAGGATGAGAATACTAACATTTAAAAAAGGTTTTCATACTTGCTACATAAAAAAATTTAAAGTGTCAAAAATCAACCCTCTAAAAAAAAGTTTTGATGCTGCATCAAGACTTTTCAAAATTAGCGTGAAAATCAATAACATAAAAAAAATGTTCAGAATTGATACATAATAAAATTTAAAGTGCCAAAAATATGCTAAAAAAAAGTTTATTCTGGCATCACCACTTTTCAAAATCGAGTGATTTTTTGCTACCTTAAAATAATGGGTACCAGTTTATTTTCTCATTTGATTGGTAACTATGTTGGAAATGGATCAAGCACTGTTAATTTATTCAACCACGGTAATTGATGCATATGCATAGTTTAGTTGGGTCATGCTTTTTGGGTCGCATGACCATGGGACTTTCCCATTCTGATGTGGCAATTGGGTAAATGATGCCAATAGAAAGAATCCCCTCTATCTCCTTTTGAATAATGGGTTTGTAATTGAGAGCAAGTTTGTAAGGTCGTTTGTTAATTTAATTTTCTCTAGGAATGAGGTTGATTGTCACCTCCCCCATTTCTTTTACATGTCACTTTAAGTATTTATAGTTACAGGTGAATGCATATTGATATTCTTTGAGTAAGTTGACAAATTACACTATCTGTTTATCTGAACAATTGTCACCAAGTTGAGAAATCTTTGGTCGGTGTTGATGCTGCTAGACCCGCCAACATTCAAGGTATCACCTCGGTATGAAGTCCCAAATAGACCCCACACCATTTGGTGTGGGAGTCACATCCGGTATGATGGCCTAGTTGCCATTATCTTAAATATTTTCATCAAATCTTGCTTGCCAGTACAGGAGAGTGGTCTACTTTGTCTTCGAGAAGTGAGGTTCACGTTCCTAAGGATTGTAAGTGTTACTTGTGTCAATGGTTCTTTCACTGTAGATGGAGAGGGCGAGAGTGAGTCCCAAGTCAGTTGGGAGTAAGTCACAACTCTACTAGGAACACACAACACAACAAGACATGTGCAACTCTTGGAGGAACAATCCACACGGATGCAGCAGTCATAACACACAACGGAAGATAACACGTACAACACTTAGCAGATGAGTTCGCTTGAGTGCAATGGTTGTTATAGCAAGTTTTATGTGAGAGGTCTATTTGATGTCCGGGAAGGTAGCCACCATGGGCGAGACAATGTTAATAGCATATACAACACATTTTCATTAATAGATTATGTATTACAACACGTGAAATAGTTCAAGTGTGAAACACAAGTTAAAGCAACATGCATCACAAGTGTTTAATATTAGTCTTACAACAAGTACAATACATATGTGAAAACATGCTAGCCTATTAGTAGGCTTCTAAATTAAGTGAAAATTCCAAGACACATCGTTACACCATATATCACTGACCTCATGAGCGGGGCATTGGAGCCACTATTTACTCCTCAAAGAAAAGATTACAGACTCTCTTAGCTATGTGGGAGGAGCTAAGGTGAAAAGTCCTTTGCATGTAAAAATAGGGGGTATTTATAGCCAAGGGTGAAACTGACCCTTGTGGTTGTTCGACTACCCTCATAACTGTTTGAATTAGAAGTCTCTTCCACTTTACATGACTCTTTGTACAAGAAGTGGGTCTCTTGGACTTTCACGTTATATTACATTGATAAACAATATGGCCCACAGTAGAGATGTGGACGACATGACTCATGACATGATAGTGCTGGTACATTCGTGCTGCTGTTGGTGTGCATGTCGAGCTGTAGTGCTGTTGGGTGATGAATGTCCTCATGGTGTGTCAAAGCTTCACCTCTGCATGGAAAAGTGCATGGAGTCTTCAATGGTCATTGGCTCGCTTGATGTTGCTTTGCATGTTTCTCCTTGCTTATATGTTGGAAGGCTTGACAAGTTCATCTGTTCGCGAATGGTGCGTTTTCATCTGTTCATCCATTTGTGAGAAAATCTTGCATGTTTTCTCGTTCGTCCATTCGGGAACACACCTTTTCATAACCATCCATTCGTGAGCACATCTCTTTACAAGCATCGTTTGTTCGTTCGTTGGTGAACATGTCCTTTTGCCTGTGCTCCCTTCATTCATCCCATCCGTCGTGGCACCATGTTTGTTTGTGTACCTGTTCCTATAGCCACTCATGATGAGACGACATCAAACCGAAAAACCTCCTAGTCTACCATGATACATGATCATTTTGGATGAAGGTGACCGGGAGAGGCAACAAGGTTGCGAGGCGGGATGGAGGCTCTAGACATTGCTGATGAAAACTGCTTAAGAGTCATTGGGTGATGGAGATGGGAAATCTGGATCGACACTGACTGTCAACGAGGTTTGGTCCTGTTGGAGGACAAAACTTCACAGTTTTTTTGGGAAACAGTCCAGGCTGCAGGAAGGTTGGGCTGGCAAAATCTGTGCAGTTTCCGAAATGAGCGGGCAACAGGGCTTGGTAGTAGAAACTGTGCAATGTTTTGGAGGAACAAGCCGGGCTATAGGGAGGCTTGGCAGATAAAAAGTTGTGCAATTTTTTTGAGGGACTGGCCGGGAGCTTGGCAACCAAAACTGCGCAATTCCTGGAGGGAATTGGCAGCTGACTGTTGGGTTAATGGCAGCAAAAACTGCGCAATTCCTGGAGGGAATCGGCATTCTGCTATCGAGAGATGCTGGTGGGAAAGACTGCAGTGAGGCTAGGGATGGCCTGCTAATCGCCTCTGTGTAGTTTCTAAGCTGAGCGGACTGTTGGGTAGCAGAGAGATTTCTCTTGAAAATTGTGTAATTTTTTGGGTGAGAAATCGGTCGACTATTGGGAGGGCTGGTGGAAAATTTGCGCAATTTTCTAAGGGAGACAAGGACGGACACTCCTGTCAATCCTCCTGTCAAGAGATTGCAGACGACGTGTGTGTGCCAAGCTTCTCACAGACCAATATTAGGCTAGGGGTTCCGCTACCGGAACTTGGTGGTGTTCCAAAAGACCATTATGTGAAGATGACACCATTGCTTCAGATACTATGTGCAACATAGGCTCAGATGATGGCACGGGGTAATTTTTTTTTTTTTTATTCCGAGAACGGTTCAAGTTTCTAAAATCAATGCATAAGAGAATTTCCCTAGATTTCTTATGTGTAGAACTTAAATTAGAAACCCATGTATGATGATGAACTTTGTAAGTAATCCAATCATCCAAAATCTTAGTCAATGTTTTCTATATAAGGAGTTCAAATGACACACGTATTTTACCTGGACGTTATTGTAATGGCTTGGATCCTCCTTTACCTGGAATCCCATGTTGGATTATTCGCGTGTAGTGTGTACTCAGGTCATCAATTTCGCACGTGGACACATCCCAATACTGTTTGATTAAGTGATCAAAGACCTGCCATTGCTGCGGTGTGTAGTTTGTACTGAGACTGAATATCTTTGGATTGTGATTGGTTCCCAGGTTCCTCTATTCGTTCGTAGTGGTGGACCTGTGGGTTCTGCCGTTTCTTGGCCCTTGAAAAAAGTTCTACAAATCATAGAGCTTGTTGATGGAATCCACACCATTGGGGTGGGGTTGCCTTTCTTACCCTCAACTACAGTTTTCAGGGGCTTCTCGAGCTTACCTTCATCAGTTGTTATGTCCTTGAAAGCATCAACACAGTTTGCAGGGTGTAGTATCACTTTGAGTGCGACCACATTTAGGTTGATGGTCCTTTGTAAGCCCAACACGAGTGCTTCGTACTTAGCGACATTGTTCGTGCACTCAAACTTCAAGCATCTTAAAATAATGCATTTATGTTGTTTTGGGCAACTAATATATACTCGATCCTTGAGCCATCATGTGTCTTTGATTCATCAAAATCCATGGCACACAACTTGTCTGTTCACGAACCATTTGATATGCTAGTACTGCTGCTACTACTGTTGCTACTACTACTGCTACTGTTGGTACAATGCACTGTACATGTTTCATTACCATCAGTTGGGCAAGGAAGGAGTCCTAACTGCGTGTCTAGTGGGGTTGGAGTTGGCCATACAGGATAAAACACCAATGTTGTTTCTAGGAGGCAGTTGCCAAACATGAGTTCTGTGAAGGCCAACAGTTCATTCTCATCGTTAAGGGGGGTAACGTTGTGCTTCATATAACTCTCGGACAATACCCAGATTTGGTTGCATTTTCCCTTATACAGAAGCCACATGTGGGACCAGTTTGTAGCAAAATATCCATCCAACTTGCTAGACCAGTCTCTGCTGAGTAGTAGACCGTAAACTTCCGGTATGTCCACAACAACTATGTTGGTGCATTGGTGGACTCGAATTTCATGAGATAGTCAGATGATCATGTCTCGCAGTTCACCAATGGCTGGTACTGATGTTTGATAAAGTTGGATGATTTGCACATATGTCTCGCTCCATTATGAATTGATCTTCTTCACGATGGAGAGTGGCATGACGTTGGCAGTCGCACTAGAATCAACCAAGCAGTTGTGAAAATTGTAGTTACAAATTTCAAAGGATAACAAGAATGGAGGGCAACATGAGTTTTCTTCTTTCATCCAGAGCGTGTTGAGCACAATAGAAAGTGATCCAAGAGGTGTGCTTTCTCCCTTGATAGTAGAGGTCGCACTATCTATTGCTGTCTGTCCCAATGTGCGTAGCAGAATGTCTCACTAACTCTGGATCTTAGCTAACTTGAACAAACTGATGTTCGCTCGATTTTTCTTGATGTCATCAACAATGTTGTAATCCAGAGGTGGTAAAATCACTGAGGTGTCCGGGGTAGAACAAATGTTCGTGTTGTCCGACAGAGTGTTTTGCAGCTCGCTGCTCATGGATGTACTCTTGTCTGCCATTGTCTTCCTGGACTTATTTTGTGTTTTACGCTTTGGGGCAGCCAGTGGATCGACCTTTCTAATTAGCAGTCTCATCTTTTCTTGTGCTTCCCCAAGTGTAAGGGGAGCCCCTTTACTCCTGAGATTATATTGGTTATTTTTCTTTTGGGGCTACTTCTCGGTCTTTGTCTTCGACACTGCTTTTGAGCACTGATACACATTCACCACATGCCTAGAACTTGATGGTTCATCAAGTGCAACCTCTTCATCATCATCAATGTATTCCGACTACTCTTGCATACTGTTTCTCGCATCAAGTGTATGACTACATACAGATCTTGCGACTTGCTTCCAGTCCAAACAAGAGTTCTCGAGGTGATGTTCTTCGTGGAATTAATAGAAATTGGGATCTGTGCACTGTTCGACCTAGAACACAGATTTCTATGCAATTTTGGAGCGAACCAGTTGCTGCCTGATGAGCTACTTGCCTACCTCTGCCTGGGTGGATGGCTTCTTGAAGATGTGTCCGTTTTTAATTGTTTGAGCTCAGACACTTCCGTATTCAAGTTCTTGATGAGGTGAGTGAGGGTTTCAATATCAGTTGCTTCCTTGTCTCTACCCTTGCTCTCCATCGCTTGGGACTTCTTGCTCGCATCTTTGGAGTTCTTTGATGGTTCATCATCCTTGATGACTCCAATTGTGCGCAGGTCTTTTTCAACAACAATAACCTCTTCACATCTTTCTAAGAGTGTTGGTTTCACAGCTCGGTTGACGAACTACGCAATTCTGGTCGGCAGTGCGGATATGTAGTAATCAACAGTGATGGAGTCATGAGGTTTAGTGTCCATTGCAAACTTGTTCAATATGCATGTAAACCTTTGATTGACGTCTTTTACTTTTTCTTTCCCCTCCATCTTTAGGCTTCCCAATTATTTGAGTAACATGGTTGGGGTCTTGTCATCAACAAAATTTTCAAGGAACATGCATTTGAATGCACCCTAGTTCTGTATAGAGTTCGGTGGAAGGATGTGATAACATGCGGCTACGTGACTGCCCAAGGTACATGGGAACGATATACATGATACGTCATCATATCGTACCTCAAGGGTTTGCAACTATAGGTAGAAGTTATCGAAGTGATCATCTACCTTTACTGTGCTGTTAGGGTTAATCTTGATGTTCATTCTATCCACTCACTTGGGCATCTTGTGCAGAACAACTGGGAGAGTCAATGGTCCCTGAGTCATCCATTTCAGATTTGGGTCAACCATCTCTTCTTCTTCTTCGTCCTCTTCCTCTCTTGGGGAAGCATTATTGAATGCGTGAAAATGAATGACAGATCTCCCCCAGTGAAAGATCGATGGTTCTAACATACCTATCATATTCGGTCATGCCGCACTTTTAATGTGTTACCAAAGTTCCGATGAGTTTAACCGTAGTTCAAGTTGCGGAGAATTAGCTATCTGATCCAAAATCTGACAATGGAGCCATCAATGTCGCACCTAAAATAGCGTGGGAGTTAACTGCAGTCTTCCTGCCCAATGGATCTCCACTGTCCATTTCGAATCGATTAGATGGTCGCTATGTCTCATTGCATGAGAACTTGCATGACTATTATAGACCTTCTTCTAGCCCAATGTAATCCTGGTCGTTGATCCATCATATATCTATGATAGTTGCATCATATGTTACAAGCGATATAACCATGCATCATCATGTGATGAGCGGGCCCCTCTCTCCTCGGTTGGTGAGTCATTCAATGGCCGAATAACATCTGTTTGTGGAATTTAATTATCCTCATAAGTTCCATTTAACCTTAATTTTCGCCAACCTTTTCACCATTTTGTTTGTTCAACTTCATTCCTGTATGTTCCTTGGAGAAGCCAATCCATGGTTGAGAGAAGACATGAAGCATGCCTTATCCTGGAAGCTACGCTCTTCTATGTGGTAAGTCACTTTAGCTCATCATGTTCTCATTAATCGGTGATTTAATTAAAAAATTATACCATGTTTGAGTCATCTGGGAAGGAGCCCCTGGTTAAAGAGTAGTCTGGGGTTCATGACATGAGAGTAGTTCTCACAGACATACTCACCCTTAAAATAACCCTCAGCCTCTCTTGTACCAAGTCTAGCAATGATTTTTTTTACTGAAGTCTGGGGTTTTGTATGCAACTCTTCCTCTGGTTCACTTCGACCCGATTCAATTCGGTTGTTAATTGAGAAATATGATCAAGACCACCAGGAAATTTTTTGTAAGTCAAACCGTAATACTTTCCTAAAGCTAGGCGAGGAAATAATCGCAAGATGCTAGGGATCCCTGCCCAGGGAATGGATATAACTGACAAGGGGCTGGACCATGAGTTCATTACTTGGGCAGAGGGTGACAAGCTTGAATTATTCATGACCTTATTCAAAAAACCAACCCCCAAATTGAGGTTGTTGTTTCCTGTACTGACACAATCCCTGAAGCCCTTCTATCAAACTCTAACCTCTCTTTTCTTGGTCATATTTGGTTTAGACGATGATACTGAAATGGATGAGCCAATTTTCTTGGCTATACACACTTTAGCCTGATCTTCAAGCCATAAATTTTCCTAAATACTTGACTTGGGCCCTTATAGTCAATTTATCAACAACTATTCCTTTTAGCTCATGCTGCCATTGTTCATACCTCGTGCACCTTGTTTCATTTAATTATCCTTCTTATTTTTTATCCTCTAGTCTTCTTCTTAGTACTACGAATGTTGACCATGAGGAAAAGTAAGTTTTTTTCTAGTTTGATGTAATCTATCCCCAACGTGTTCCCCAGCCATATTTTCATTACTCTAACTGCTTTTCATACCCTCTAAGGGTTAAGTTAACAGTAATCGATGTAAACAAGCTCTCAGAAGAACAAGTTAAAACCTTGAGATTGACAGAAGAGCGCTGAAGCTGAAGCTGTTTTTTATTTTCCGATTACATTGTCATCCACCTATATGGATTTGATAAGTGAGCCTTCTAGTTTCTTAAGCATGTATCACCATTATTATTTTCTTATGAGTTCCTTAGGCAAAAAATGATAGTAAACAAATTGCATTTTGTTTCCAAGAAAAATGGGTCACTATTTAGTTATGCATATGCTATTTCTCCTTTAATTCTAATAATTAAAATGCAATAGAAGCTTTGGAAAAGGAAATGTTGTCTTTGGGATTTTTGCAGGATGACCTTTGGCACTATGATCTTATGGGGATCATTTAAGCTATGAATAAGCAGGCTAGATTATCGGCCTATGTCCATGAAAAGAGGCCAGCGGTAGAAAAGTTGGCCAATATCATAACTTTTGTCAATGCCATTATGCACTCAATGAAATCTACTAGAATGACAGAGACCGCTACACAAGTTGGTTCGAGTAATTCAGAAGTCCAAATACTTGAAGGGAATGCGGACCCTATATTTTCTGTTCCTACTACCCCTGCATCTAAGAGAAATTCAGAGGCCTTAATTCTATATGAGATGTCATGACTAGTGAAGCCAAGGGTAGATGATGTGGATACTAACATATTCAAATAGGAAATTGAAAAATTGGACAATGAAACACAATAGACCTTAGAAAAGATAAAACCCAAAAACTCGGGAATACATGCCCTTGACATCAAGCATACCTTTATAGGGCATAAGAAGAAAATGGAAACTAGTGCCGAATTGTCCGTATTCTCAGAACCATCTCAATAAATTTACACCTCAACAATTAAATATGTGATTCCCACAAGTGGTCCTTGATTCATCTCTACTGCTGACTTCGAGATAAACATTTTAAATCTTACAGTCGTCCAACTTGAGATTGGGGAAAACCAATAGATGTTGGGCTATAGGACCTCTTCGCTGGCTGTTAACTTGGGAAGAGTGTCAGACATGGATATCATCAAGCTGCATCGAAAAGAAGGTGAACTTATGGCCGAAACACTACTCAATTCAACCACTGGAAATAGAAAAATGCAAGTGATGTTTGATAATGTGTCTGAGAAACTACAAGTAGCACTCATGGTATTAAAAACAAAAACTAATAGAATAAAGGAGCTAGAAGATATAATCATTTGACAATCAAGCCAACCAAAAGATATGGGGCCTATCAAGAAGTTGCTAGAGGAGAAAGAGAAAGAGATCAAATCCCTTCAATCCATCCTTAAGATCAGTGATCATGATCCTCACGTCTTCATTCAAGCTTTCGAGAGGAAGGAAGTGGTTGAAGCTTGCCTCTAGGAAATGGAAGTGGCCTCACGACTCAAGAAAGAAGAACAATAGGATGCTCCCAAACATATGGAGATTTTGACAACAAAATATCATGAGAAAGAGGAACACTATTCGAAGCATTTTCCATAATATAAGTCTTCGATTGATCAAGCTATTGATTCTACCCAAACATTAGAGGTTGAAGATCCTAAACTGTTACGCATTAAAATAAATCAGTTGGAGCAAGAGCTAAACTTGGCCAAAGCAGAGAAAGAAATAGATGAGCGTAGGGAAGACAATTTAGTAACAGAAGAATGCAGAAATCAAATAGATCCAAGATGCCTTGAAGAGTGAGCATAGCGAAGTAAATTCCCTTTGGGAAGTGCTTGATATTTTAGTATTGGGAAGGAAAATATTAGTGCAAGACAAGGATGAAATATGGAGAGAGATATGGTAGAAAATCACCATAGATAAAGCCTATGTAGAGATCCTTTCATACTATGAGAAGGGCATAATGAAGACTGCAAGCCTAGAGGAAAAACGCGCTTCCGTAACCCTTGATGAAAGACTAAAGGATGTCGACTCTCTCATTGACCTCATAAATACCTTAGAATATGATACCTTGATAGAAGTAGAGCTTCCTTCTAGGGACGACTGTATTATTTCCATCTATATGCTAAGAGAGAAACAAGAAGCTATCCAAACAATGCAAGATGAATTTGAAAAGATCGTGAAAGAAATAAATGATTTCAGGACTGAATCGAATTATCTCGGTAGGTTTGGTGTGCCTTCATTATGGGGGAATGATAATTGGATGGTATCTTGGGAAAACTTCTGTGAGCAACTGAAGAACACAAAGTGAGATTTGGGATGTTTAGCTATGAAGGGTGACAAGGTAGTCTCTTCATATATAGTTGTAAACAACCTTTGCAGGGATTTTACCATCCTGGAAGGGATCGATAAATTTATATAGAACCTTCTGAATTCCTGATATCAAATTAGATCTCAGATGGTAGTGGTAATTACTAAGTATAAGAAAGTTCCCTTGTTGTCTATCGCAAAATGGGAAAATTCACTAAGTTGAAGAGACACTTTAAACGACATACTGTGAGGGAGTAGGTCTCTTCCATGTCACACGTTTTCCACCCAATACAGTCGATGCAGTGCGTGACATAACAACCAGATGATTGGAGTGAAATCCCTCTAATTACCATGCAAGTGCCAACTATCAGGATGTGTGGGGCTCACTCATTCTCTCCTATAGGCTCAACGAAAAAAAATCAAGTCATAAAAACCGCAAAGGTGACGCCATGAATAATTATTCCATTAGAAAATTACCTTATTTTATTTGAATTTGAATTTGAATCAGTTACACTTTAGACAATTTCCAAATAGTTACCTTTTAAACTATTATTTAAAACCTTGTTTCCCATTATGGTGGGTTTGTTGATAGAAGTACAAATTTTCTAATATTATTGAAATTCCTGTACACGTAACATAGTTTTCATTTTCATCTCTAAAATGGATCTTTGCGTTTTGAAGATGCATTTTCTGTTTATTTATTGTTATCTCTCATTTGCCCTTGTAGAAACTAGTTAAAGGCTTGTCCTCATCTAGAAGTTTACACATTTAGTTATGGTGTTCCAATATATGTATTATTGAGCGTAAAGTTGAATGATGTTTCCTGATTGTTATTTATTGAAAGCTTATCTTCAATTCAGTGATGGCCAACATTTTACATTAGCAATTGTGAACATGTTACGTTATGAGATTTGTTTTATGTAATAACACCAACATTTCAGAAAATATTAAGTTTCTCTTTGTCAGTGTAGATTTAATTTCAATATTTACTATTGAATGCATTTATCTGCAAATATTCAAAGTGGAATTATAAGAATGTCTGTACCTGTTGCATACGTCTTATCTGATACTGAAATGACCAGTATTTTGTAGTTTTTATTTTACTTTGGTTTTTATTGTTTTCATTTTCTTTCTTTAAACTCCTCATCTAGTCGTTTCTCATTTTGTGTATTAGATTCTCTGAATTTCTAAGATCATATTCCAAGATCGTTATTGAATTAAAGTGTCATCATCCATTTTTGTTAATACCATGTCTTACTGCAACAAAAAATTATTTATATCTGACCTTATATATTGTTTTCTTATTGGAAATTAAGTAATTGATTATCAAGGATACCCCTTGTGGTGCATAGGAGGTCACCCATAGCACCTAAAGGGGAAGGAATCCTTAGTCCTTAGTGAATGCATATTCATTTTGTTCATATGTGGGGATGATTTTAGCACCAACATAGGCAACCAACATAATGGTCTTCTTTTAAAAGCTCGAAAAAATCTTCTAAAATGACATCCTTAGACAATATTTATTCGCCAGCTTCCTTCGTAAAAAAATTGACTATTCTTGACATTGTGTCATTTTGTAACTGCATATCTAGGTGTCTAGTCATGTTTTTCATTAGACGAATAACTTGTTAATTATGATTGCTATTATCTCTTCCAATGCCTGATCTTGTAACAACATGAATACTTTTGAAATTCAAGATGTCTTTCTTTGGGACAATTTCTAGCAAGTTCATAGTTCTTTTATTTAGGAATTTCTCAATAATCTTAGGGAAATCTTCCATGGAATGATACCCCAAGCTGCACATATTGTAGAAGCACAATTTGTTCTTATCCTTTAATGGAAAATTCATGGTTATGTGTCCCTCCTCCCAACAAGTGAAATAGTAGAACCTTCCTTGCCTCGACCACAACCTTGACCCCTACCATTGTATCCCCCTCGCCGACCATCATATCCTCCTCAACCTTTTCCTCTTCTGCCATATGTTGGTGGCTCATTGAAATGATCCACGGTATTGGTATGGTAGAAAACATGATAATTTGGCTTATTATTTCCATTGAACAACCATCTTGCATTGAGTGTGTGTTTTCTTCACAAATGACATACCATTTAGGCTTAGAGATATGTAGATTGTATTGACAATATTTAGTTGTATGATTTGAAACTATTTGACAAATATCACCATATATGTCAGATTGTATCCATCATACATATTCATCAAAGTATTCCACATATTTACCAGTATCCTTAGTATGTCCTTTAATATGTCAGTTAGTGCACCATAAGTTATTCTTCTGAAGTGTCAATTCCAATAGTGAATTTTACAGTCACTCAATTTTGTCCTCAAGTTTGTTATCAATCGGTGAGATAATCAATTTACCTTCATCATTTTTTTCAATATGTTGAGCTAACTTAAGAGCCTCTCCACAAGTTTTAAATTTGTGCATTTTGAGTAGGCCACAGATATTTTGGAGGAGACTAACCACATACCATTGAACTAATAAGTTTTCATTGATGAAATATGGGATTCGTCTTAACAAATATTTAATTTATTTTCATAATATCGCACTATTTCATTGGGTCATTATTTAATTTCCTTTATCTTTTGTGCTACCAAATGTTTTACATCTTGATCCTTGAAGAAAGTGAGAAAGTTTGTTTTAATTTCATCTGTTGATTCGGGTTGCTTCTCAGTGAGATTCATGAACCATCTCAATGCATGTTTCCTCAAGGAAACTGCAAATTGCACCATCTGTTTATCTTCATTAGTAATTTCATTTGTAAACCAAAATTTTTTCACAAATGAACCAATGTTTTCTCGGGTCTTTATCACCCTCGTAGAGGGGTATATGATTTAATCCCATTTTTCTTATCAGGGGTTTTTATGTTCCATATGTTTGAATATTACTTGACTAGCCATTATCGGTAAGACCGACGATGGGTCGATTTCTCGCAAGCTTGTTGCTTTCTTGCTTGTCGAATATGTCCTTGGAAAATGACTCATCGGTTTGACACGCTCTATCTATGTATTTGGTAAACTGAATTACTTTGGGTCATGACTCTTTTCCAATTGTATTTTTCTTTCATCTTCTTCGATGAATACTAATTGTGGCAAGGGGTATGACCGTGATATTTCAGAGTTGGAGAAGTACTTGTTCAATTTCATTATTCTCACTGTTTGGTTGATCTGCATTGAGATTTTTTTTTATTTCTAGCCGATTTCTCTTTTCATCTCCATTATGCCAAAAAATGGGTAAGTCTGAATAATTTCTTAATGTTTGTTGAATGAATTCTCTAATAATGGGACTTACAATTGATACAACCATGATTCGTCATATTGCTGGACCAAAGTCATCGATCTCCATTGCATCTACTTACCTTGTAGGACTTATTTGTAGACTATTAGTTTCTGTCGAAGCGGGCGGTGCAACGCCTCTCAACTCTTCTTAGGAGTCCCACGCATCTTCACTCACATGCTCTTGATTCTGCATTTTCATCCTCTGGTACTCTTCTCTTATTTTTTCACACCATTGTTGTCTTTTGTCCCTTGTTATTGTCTATATATCGATCAACTACTTGTACTGCTAATTATTACTTTGTTGGGTATTTTCTTGTTGTTGTTTTGTAGCAATCAACCTTCTTCCTTCCATCATTATAACTTCTATCTACTTCTCCAACTTTACTTCTTTCTTTCTCTTTTTCTTCTTTGTTTCTCACGATTTATTACCTCTCCATTCCGACCCGAATTAGTGTCAGTTGGAGAGGGAGTACCAAACATACATGTTTATTTTCTTAAGAAGTAATCCCATGCTTATTTCATGTCTTTAAATTGGGTGTCGAGGAAGTTATGCTAGTGAGTCTACCGCTTTTGTCAGTTAGTATTTGATGATATGAAAAGAACCCTTGTCGAGGAGGAAATTGTGTAAAAGGGTGGGAATTTATTAGAAGAAACTATCATGAAAATACTCGAAAAACATAGATTTGATGTGTTCAATAGAGCTTCTTTCTCCTATTTCTCACTATTCACAAAAAATCATCCATAATCAACTCAACCCACATGCAGGTTTGTATGACCGTCATTTGATAACTTCAATAAAATTCGAGCATCAGATTCATTTTGAGGTTTTTCATGAGAAACTTGGTTGAGGAATTTATTGATTTCCATTGGGGTGCCTTTGATAAATTTCTCATGTGTATATGTGAAAAAATTGGCTTCGACTTCTGCTAATGACAATCAATTCCTTTTCACATAGTTCTTCAGGTAATTATTGATATTGGTCTCCCACCATAGTCGTATCTCCTCCAATCTTAATATTTATGCTTACATATTTTTATGACTTGAGTCCAAACTAACAATAACGGAACCAATGTTGTAATCTAGGGGAAAATATACATGGTTACTAGTAGTAAATACGTCAATCATTCAGAAAAGAAATCACATAAGTACAAAGAAACGAAAGAGACACAAGTAGTAGAGAACCAACAAAAGTAAACTTGAAATCATATCTCTTAAAACCCAAATCAGAACTGATATAATGATGGATAGACAAATATTTATACTATGTCAAGATAGTTACAATGGTCTAACTGTTTGACCAAACTCTAGCTTAATCTGACTTTAATTAACAACCTAACAAACTTGTCGTTCATCTTTACAATTATTTTTCTTGACTTGACTGGGCTAGTCAACTAAGTCGACTAGCCCCTCCAACAATGGGCTAAGAGTTTGTCTTAGTACTTGATAGGAATTGGCTTGGTATTTGACAATGTTATGGCTTGGTATTGACAATGTCAATGAGCTAAGGGTTTGACTTGGTACTTGATAGGATTTGGCTTGGTATTTGACAAAGTTTTGACTTGAGTAGTGTTGAGATTTGGCTTGGCATTGACAATGATGATGAAAAAGAGGTTTTGACTTGGTCAATATTGTTGAGATTTGGCTTGGTTAATTAGTGATTGATTTTAGAGAGGTTATTGGTATTGATTTATTCAAATTGAGCATATTGTTGAGTGTGGGTCTAGTTTTAAAATTGGATGAAATGTAGCCCACATATTTTGATGTGTATTTGAATTAGTTGGATATAGTGTGAAATATTTTGAAACGTGGTCCACATAGGTACTAAGTGTTGGAGCCTTTATTAAGGGAGTAGGAGCTTCCTTCCAGTAGTAGTTGGTAGACTTGATTAGCGAGTAGTAGCTTCCTTCTAGTCGTGGCTAGAGAAACTAGTGGAGGTGGTAGCCAGAAGCAGGTAGGAGCCTGTGCTTCGGTAATAATATGCACTAGGGAAATATGTAAAATATTTTATTTATAATAAGAAAGAATATAGAGATGACAAATGTAGTGGTTTTATCCCAATTAGGTTTCCACCTAAAATCCTGGTGTTCCTATGCGTTAACGTGTTGATGATGTGTTTCATTCTATGGTTTCCATGTTCTTATGCTTAATGTTGCTCATGATTTACTGAATATTCCCAGATCTATAACACATTGTGTTGGTAATGAAATAATGGATCAGATGATTTTGAAAAGGAAAAGTATAAAGTAAGTAAAATTTGAATAGGCATGAAATACTGATTCAACCCCCCTTCCCCCCCATTATTTCTAAAATTTTTCTATAGGATAAAAAAATCCTTTTTGCATGAAACTATAGACACATAGAGAATTATCTATGCAGATTCTAATTATATACATTTTTTGAAAAACTAATAATGTTTCCTATTTTTAATACAACTTTTTTCTTGACATATATAAAAATATTAAAATACATTCCTTGTTTAATTTAACTATACTTTTTTTTGGCCTTAACCATTTAACATTTATTTTTATTTATGATGCACTAGGGGACGTTAAGAGCTCCAATTCTAGAGAAAAAATCTAAAATGAAGATTGTTTGATAATGTTACATTTCTAGGTTGCACTAAAAGAATTCCTTGTAATTTCAAGGATATAATAATAATAATAATAATTATGCATATATAATAGTTGTGCATAAGAATATTGTGTTTTCTACAACTGTATAGCCAAATTCCATCATTTAAGTAGTCATAGATTGCACTAATGGAAACCAGGGTTGGAATTTGGATTCTTTATTACCTGTCAAATAATTTTTTTTGACGTTTTGGGTTTTTATGTTGGCCGTCAAGGAACATTATGTCTAAAATTTTGCTCTTCAATCAAAATGTTTTGATAATAAATGGACTCTTTATCAATAAAAGTTTAATTAAAAAAATACTTTTCAATCACACCACTATGTTAATTTTTTCTCACATATTTATAATAAGAAAAAAACAACGTGACCATGACTAAATGATTTGTTGAATCATAAAGGTTGTTTTACTCATGGATGGGATCCATAACTCCCAAATCATCGAGATTCAGTACTTCTCCCAAACACATATACAAAAATTATGAGTAAATCTAGAAATATATTTTACTCACACCCAACTCATTGTTATTGCAATCAATCTACTCCTATTTTAATTTCTCAATTTGGATTTCTATTAGATAATTTAAATGTTACAATTTCAGTAAAAACAAATAGATTTCTTTCACCAAATAAACAAAAAACTTCAAAAACAAATTTCCATCTTAAAAACTTTGGAGTTGACCAAAAACTATCCTCCACAATGCCCATCCTCTCCACCATCATAATATCACTCTCCACCATCATAATATCACGAAATCTAGATAAAGTTCAATTTTAATAAACCCAATAAACTTAATTTTTTTAAATATAAACAACATAAATTTAATTTATTTAAATAAAAACAAATATTATAATATAAATTCCAAATATTACGGTACTTTAATTATTAATCACTTCAATATAATATATTACTGCTTTATCAAATATATACTATAACTTTAATATAAACATACACCTATAACTTTAAATAACATGAAATTAATTATTTCAATTTAAAAAACAAATATTTAGAGAATTCAAATTATCACTGCACTTCTTTATAAGACTGTTGGTTTTGAATAGCGGTAGTAATGTTTTTGCAAAAAAGTGAACATTAAAAAATACGTTTTAGAACTTTGAAAGCCCATCACAAAAAACGGCTTTTTAAAATTTTTAAACGTGAAATACGGTCAAAATGCCTTGTGACGGGCATTTTACCCATCAAATTCCAACCCTAATCATAGAAGCAAACATAAAATCCAGTCCCAAGAAAAAAAGAGAATGACTGAAAATATCTGTACACATAATATTACATAAAACTATAATTTAGCACAAATTAATGTGGACCACTCTTGTACTCTAAAAGTATAAGTAATAAATTTAACAAATCACAATAATAAATTTCACAAATCACAATCTGAATTCCTTGTAAGTAGATAATCAAACCCCATTTTGCATACAAATATATTAAATGTCATGGCAAAGATATTAAATATAATAGCTAATCTATATTTAAAAAAAATTATTGTTGTCGTTGTTTTACCTTATTTTACAAACAAATATATTAAATGTCATGACAAAGATATTAAATATAATAATTAAGCGATATTTAAAAAAAAATGATATTGTTGTTGTTTTTTTTAAATTATTATTCTCTTATAATAATTTTTATTAAAACTAAATAAAAATTATCACATCATTACAATTAACTTATAAGAAAATAATATTTTTAAATGTTTAAATTAAAAATATTTTATTTTAAAAAATAAAATTAATAACAAAATTTTAGAAATTCCTAAATGACAGAAAATCAACGCAGACCGCATGCCCTTCGTTCGTACATACCACAGTAAATGGAGAGACACTCTAAATAGAGAGGGAAATTTTTTATCAGTCATCAAGAAAGAAAGAAAGAAATTAATTTTGTGATCAAACAGCTGCACCTCCAAAGCACGAGGGGAAAGCCAAACGAGCATGCTCAACAGGGTAACCAATCCATTGACGCCAAAATAACACAAACAAGCCGAAGCACCATCTATGTTCAGACACCAAAGAAACTGCTGAAACACCCACTTATGTTTCTAGTGAATATAAGCAGTGGTGGCTGGTACGATTACCGGTCGTGTTGTTTGCCCAACAGCTTCGGGAGCGGCTTCAGAGTGCACAGTCCATCGCGACGGAAAGTTTAGGAACTCTCCAAGTTAGAGGAAGATGGTATTCATGGTTTGAGCAGGAGGTAGCAGCAGGAGGTAGAGAGGTACAATCATTAACCAAACAAAATGGGGGATTCTTCTTCATCGTCTTCTTATGCCTCGCTCATGGAAAGACTCGATGCACCTCAACCGGCAATGCAAAGATTTGCAGTGATGGCGGTGTTCGAGAAGCTGAAGAGCGCGCCCCCTCACCTTGGTTTGAAGTCTCGGGAGGGGGAGGATGCTCTGTCCCGTTGCCTGCAATCGTCCCTTGCTGCTGTTACAGACCAAGGGGTCCGGGAACTCTGCTCTCTGGTGGAGGAAGGTCACATGGAGCCTCCGCAGGCTTTTCAGCACCTCCACGCAGCGCTTGATGCTGCGCCACCGCATTCTGTTCAAACATTCGTTAAGGCCATCGGTTTCCTTTCTCGCTTTCTCTACAAGCACCATTCAACACATATTTCTACCACATTTTCATCACCAGAGCAGCATCCCTTCCTCAAGGTAAACATAATTTGCTACATAATTTTTTTGGTTTGGTACTATATATATATTGCGTAGCTTTAATGGCTTTGTAATTATTGATGATGAACCCTATCCGTGCACCGACTGAATTCGTTGCCGTTGCAAGGAAATTAAAGTTATTTATTTCATCTTATATTTTATCATCTACAGTTTTATCAAGCACGATTTTATTGGTATGACTTGTATAGTCAGATGTTTTTGGGACTGTTGGGGTCACGTTACTCTCGCAGTAACTGCGACAGAATTCTTTTTGGGCCACCTCACATTCTTATTGCAATATACTGCTTACAAACTAGCATCATTTGGAGTAATCTTCGTTATGCAAGCATCTCATTGGAAGAAAGAAACAGAGTACCTTGAATTAAGGGAGACTGGCATGGAAGTTACGCCAAAATCTTCGTCTCCTTCAAACCTAGAAGCAAGCTGGAAAAATTTTATAACAAAACTTTGTCTCGATTGCCTTTATTCTTCGAATAGTGGAAAATGGCCTTATATCTGGCAACATTAAGGAATGATGCAGGAGCATCCAGCTCCGAGGAGATAGAAGGTGGTTGACGGTCTCATGGAGAGACAAGAACAAACAATCATACATGCATAGCTGGACAGGTGTTAGACTTGTCAGTTATTTTACTTTTATTATTTGTTTTATTTTTCAGAAGGTCGTTAGGACCAGGACAATTACAATTGTGAACTGTTTCTTTTAAATAGGAATTAGTAACAGTAAAATAGGTTAACAGTAAATTAGCATTTTTTATGAATTGAGTTAGTTAGGAACAGTTAATGGTAACCAACAGCCTTGTAACAGAAATTGGTGGACAGTTACCCAATTCTGTTGGGGCAGTTCTACCTGAACAAAGAACAGTTGTGCCTCAGGGAGATTAAAAGGAAAAAGAGAAACAGTGTAAAAGATTCCTCAGACAGAGAAAAGAAACATACAGTCATTTCGAAATAAAAATTTGTTTTTATTTATCTATTGAATCACCACTGTACAGATTAATTTCATACATCGATACATAAATTCTGTGTAACTAATTTACGTTGGAATAAGAAGACAGCAAGTATTCATTGGAAGAGCAGGGCGCTGCCATATATATTACTTCCAGACAAGGAGGACGAGAAATTGTGAACGCAGGCAAACCATCAGGTAATCCATATAAACCCTCAAATTACTTATGATCAAAGCAAATGCCGGAATGAAACCAAATAAAATCGTATCATTTCATTAACTGTTATAAACAAAGTATACACAGTCCAGGGCGTCTCACGCTCCTTCGAAACAAAAGCTCATTCAAAACAGAACCTCGAAACGGAGTTTTCGAACAAGAGAATGATACAACCAGACAGAGTCAAAATAATTACCATAGCGAGGAAGTACCGAATAGAAACGGTGTGAATGAGGGTTTCTATTAATCAAACATCAACATTACAGGACGAGGGTTCGAAACAACCGAATACCCATCTTACAGAATTAATCAAACATCAACATTACAGGACGAGGGTTCGAAACAACCGAATACCCATCTTACAGAACAAGGGTTTCAAACAACTAAGTAACAATATTACAGAACAAGGACCTCGATAACAAAAGACCAACGTACAGGACTACAGGAGGGTTACACAGTCAAGAACACTACCTATTTCACCGCTCAGGTGACGGACTAATAACAAAACAAAGTCTCAGAACCTCTATAAGTTACAGTCAAACTAATATGGAAAGACCCTACCCGTAGGAAAGGGCTGGAGAGTTCGAACGACTGCCAGAGACCGCGGAGGGCGTTAATCTACAGAGACCAGCTACCTCGAGCCACCTACAAACGAAATGGGGGCAGATTAGTATTATTTACAGTCATAAACAACCATTAAAGATAGCAAACGAACGAGGGTTAAAGACGTGGAACCTCACCTGGAGCTGAGGAGGCAGAGTCGAAAAACGAAACAACCATTATACCCCTGAAGACACGGAGCGAGGGCGTTAGGGTATGAAGGAGAAGTGACAGACAAGTTTAGCAGAGAACCATAGCTTACCTTGGCAGCAGAACTGAAGCGCGATAGCTTGGCGGAAACCCTGTCACGATACAAACTCATCAATTAATCGACCAGAAACAACATTTAAATGACAGAATCCATCTAACAAACAGTAAACCAAAAGATTATCACTGTGCAGAGAGGAGGGTGCCTCTACAGTTCGTTGTAACCCTACCTCCAGAGCAGCGGAGGAACGAAAATATCCATAGAACCAGTGTTGAAACCAGAACGGCGGAGGTGCGAAAGTTCCCACAGAGCAGAGCTAAAATTCGGCATAGTGAAAAAGTGTAAAATGACAAATGAGCGGGGCAGGGGTTGACAAAAGGTGAGTGACCGTAAGAGGGAAACCGGCAGGTGGAAACCCTAACCGGTGCTACCAGTAAATACACCAAGAAAATATCAGGGGAACGTACCCCGCATTAAAGTCAAACAGCTGACATATTCAAGGTGCCAAGTCTTGTCACTTACGGTTGCATTGGGAAAGGCGGGAGGCCATCAAAAGTGGTATCAGAGCTAGTTTCTTGAATTGGAACAAATGGAACAAGTGGAAGTTGAAGGAAGAGGAAGAGGAAGGGGACGAGTAGTCCGTAGGATAGCAGATGAGGGACTTCGAGAGGAGATTCGTGTTTTGCGTGAAAGATTGACAGTGGTGGACGCTGGGGGAAGGAGAGACCCATTAGACAAAAGTGATGAAGAAGTAGCTGAACCAGAGGACGAGTTTGAAGGGGTGACACCGGAACTTCGATTATTAAAGTCAGTTTTGCTATCCAGTCATAAGCCAAGGCATGAGTTACCCACTTATGACGGGAGTTTGTCTGCAGATTTGTTACTAGATTGGTTGAGTGAAGTAAATAAATATTTTGAGTTTGAGGAAACCAGTGAGGACAAACAAGTGAAGTTCGCCGCCACCAAATTGAAAGGACATGCGTCCTTATGGTGGGTAGCATTCAGGCGGAGAGGAAGAGGCTACACAAACAGCCTATAAAGAAGTGGGCCAGAATGGAGGCAAAACTGAAAGAAAAGTTTCTGCCAAAAGATTACCAGATCATGTTGTATAGACAGGTACAGAACTTGAAGCAAAGAGGAATGATTGTTAAGGAATTTACAGAGGAATTTTATAAGTTGAATTTACGAGCAGGGTATGTGGAAGATACCCCAGAAAAAACAGCCAGATTTGTGAATGGCTTGAGGGGGGAGATTCTGGATGAAATCGGTATCCTCTCACCCCAAACGTTGGATGAAGCCTACCAGTTTGCACTGAAGGCAGAGGAGAAAATTAACCGGAAACAGAACGCCAAGAGAGGTGGAACTGGCAGGGGAAAAGGCAAGGTTTTTGGCAGAGGTAGAAGTACAGGTTCAAATGAGGAAGGCAGCAGTTCCAAGTCTGCTGGCACAACAGAGAAGGACAATAGCACTAGAGAAGGACGACCAGCTCAGCGAGGGCGAGGATTTGGTCGGGGCAGGGGAACTGTCCAGTGCTATCGTTGTCACAAATTGGGACACAAGTCGTATGACTGTCCTGAAGGAGAACCAGCGGGTGGGAGAGGACCTTATGTTGCTCAGCCGGAGGATGTTGAGGAGACACCTCAAGAAGAAAAAAACACACCGGAGACAGGTGAAGCTTTGGTGTTGAATAAAGTGCTGTTAAAACCAGCAAAAGAGGTTGCAGAACCGGATCAGCGAAAGGCTTTATTCCGCACTGTCTGCAAGTCACAGGGTAAGCGCTGTAAATTGATCATTGACAGTGGGAGTACCGACAATTTAGTAGCTGTGGAAATGGTAGAAAAGCTGGGATTGAAGAAACTGAAGCATCCTACTCCCTACAAAGTGTCATGGCTGCAGAAAGGGCATCAACTGTTAGTTGATGAACAGTGTGAGGTGGAGTTTCAGATCGGTAGGTACAAAGATAAGATCCTTTATGATGTCATGCCAATGGATGTCTGTCACCTACTGTTGGGACGACCTTGGCAGTTTGATAGAAGTGCAGTTCATGACGGAAAAACCAACTGCTATAAGTTTGTTAAAGATGGGATCAAGCATACGCTTGTACCCATCAAGGAGGAAAATACAACAGAAACCAGTGGGGTGAAAGCACTATTGTTAGGCGGAAAGGAGTTTATAAAACAGATTGAGGACAGCGAAATAAATTTTGCTGTCATAAGGAGACCAAAGGCAGTGGTACTTCATACACAGATTTCAGATTTCCCCGAAGAAGTTCAGAAGTTGCTACAGGACTTTGGAGACATTGTGGTAGATGATCTTCCAGATGAATTGCCACCAAGGAGAGGTATTAGTCACTGTATTGACTTTATACCAGGAGCAAGCCTGCCAAATAAAGCAGCTTATCGCATGAGTCCTAAAGACCATGAAGAAATCAGGAAACAGGTCCAGGAGTTATTGGACAAAGGTTTGATTCGAGAAAGCATGAGCCCATGTGCAGTACCAACTGTTTTGGCTTCAAAGAAAGGAGGAGAGTGGCGAATGTGTATAGATTCCAGGGCTATTAACAAAATTACTGTTAGGTACAGGTTTCCCTTACCGAGAATGGATGATATGATGGATTGTTTGAGTGGAGCGGCTTATTTTTCGAAGATTGACTTGAAAAGTGGATATCACCAGATCCGAATTCGGGAAGGAGATGAATGGAATACAGCTTTCAAGACGAACGAAGGCTTATATGAGTGGCTGGTGATGCCATTTGGGTTGAGCAATGCTCCCAGCACGTTTATGCGCCTGATGAATGAAGTGCTGAAGGAATTTAATGGTAAGTTCGTAATAGTTTACCTGGACGATATTTTGATTTTTAGCAAGACTAAAGAGGAACATTTCAGACATTTGCAGAGTGTATTGAGGAAGTTGCAGCAGAACAAGCTGCTAATTAATCTGAAAAAGTGTACATTTTTTCAGCGAGAATTAGTGTATCTGGGCTTTGTCATTGCAGAAAATGAACTAAAAATGGACCCAGAAAAGGTGACAGCTATAGTTAGCTGGCCTTCTCCGAAAAGTTTATTTGAAGTCCGAAGTTTCCACGGACTAGCCAGTTTTTACAGGAAGTTTATCAGAAATTTCAGCGAGATTTGCGCACCGATGTTGGATACGATCAAGAAGATGAATCAGCCATTTCACTGGACTGAAGCAACAGAAAATAGTTTTCAGATTTTGAAAAAGAAGATTACTGAAAGACCAATATTAAGACTACCTGATTTCAACAAACTTTTTCAAGTTCGTTGCGATGCCAGTGGTACGGCCATTGGGGCAGTCCTTAGTCAGGAGGACAGACCGGTTGCTTATTTCAGTGAAAAGTTAAATGAGAGCAGGGAAAAATACTCAACCTACGACAAGGAGTTTTACGCCATTGTGCAAGCTTTGAAACATTGGTGACATTATCTGTTAGGTAACGAGTTTGTTTTATTTACTGATAACTTTGCATTGCAGTACATTATGCAGCAACATAAATTGAACCATAAGCATGCAGTTTGGGTTGAGTACTTGCAAAATTTTACATTTGTACTAAAACACATTAGTGGGCAAGCAAATAAGGTGGCAGATGCACTGAGTAGAAGAACGTTGCTTCTACAGGAGAGCACGATGCAAATTTTAGGCTTTGAGCATTTAAAAGAACTGTATCCGACTGACACTGAATTTAGGGAGGCCTATGAGGCTTGCCAAAACCCGTTGTTACAAAATAACAGCATGTGGTTAGACTATAATCTACAGGAAGGATTGCTGTTTAAGGGAGGACAGTTGTGTATTCCCAACTGTTCTATGCGGGAAAACATTATACAGGAAAAACACAGTGGGGGTCTGGCTGGACATTTCGGTATTGACAAAACGATTGCTCACATACAACATTTTTATTTCTGGCCAAAGTTGCAGCGGGATGTGCAGAGGTACATGAGTAGATGTAAAATTTGTCAACTGGCAAAGGGTCACAGTCAGAACACTGGTCTTTATTTGCCGTTACCCATCCCTAGCCGACCATGGGATTCAGTTAGTATGGATTTTGTACTGGGTTTGCCGAAGACACAACGAGGTTTTGATTCAGTAATGGTTGTGATAGACCGGTTTTCAAAAATGGCACACTTTGTACCATGCAAGAAAACCAGCGATGCTACTTATATAGCACATCTTTTCTTTACTGAGATTGTGCGGTTGCATGGACTTCCAAGATCCATTATCTCTGACAGAGATGTAAAGTTCACCGGTCATTTTTGGAGAACTCTGTGGAAAAAGTTGAATACCCAGTTGCAATTCAGCTCCGCTTATCATCCGCAGACGGATGGTCAGACGGAGGTAGTAAACCGAAGTCTGGGAAACTTACTTCGAAGTTTAACAGGTGAAAACTCCCGGACTTGGGACCGTGTACTTGCTCAGGCGGAATTCGCATACAACGATTCCCCTAATCGCAGCACAGGATACAGTTCGTTCCAGATTTTGTACGGCATGCATCTGCGAGGAGTGCATGAATTACGAGATTTGGGGAAACTTGAGAAACGAAGCGCTGATGGGGAAGATTTCACCCAAGCAATGAGTAACTTACATGAACAGGTCAAACTGAAATTACAGGACAACAGTCAGAGGTATAAACAACGCGCTGATACAAAGCGTCGGGAAGTTCAGTTCAACGTAGGAGATGAAGTCCTTGCGTACTTACGTAAGGAACGGTTTCCAAAACGAGAGTACAACAAGCTAAAATTTAAGAAAATCGGGTCTTGTAAAATCATTCGCAAATTTTCTGCAAACGCCTATGAACTACAGTTGCCACCAGGGATTGGTATTTCCCCTATTTTTAACGTGGCAGATCTGTTTCCTTATGTCGCTGACTCAGCAGATAATACAGCAGCAAAGCCACCACGGGACACCAGACGTGAAGAAGATTCGTGGACGAGACAGATGCGAATGGCACCACCCCTAGAGATCAAAGGGATTCTAGACACACAGGTAGCTAAGCGCACACGCAGGAAGGAGTATCTGCGGTATTTGGTCAAGTGGAAGAACCGTCCGATAGAGGACAGTTCGTGGCTTAACGCAACGCAGATACGGAAAGCAGGCTATTCTGTCGACGACCTCATGGAACAGAGCCATGACTTTTTGCCACCCCGGGAGCCTGATGCAGGAGCATCCAACTCCGAGGAGACAGAAGGTGGTTGACGGTCTCGTGGAGAGACAAGAACAAACAGTCATACATGCATAGCTGGACAGGTGTTAGACTTGTCAATTATTTTACTTTTCTTTTATTATTTGTTTTATTTTCCAGAAGGTCGTTAGGACCATGACAATTACAATTGTGAACTGTTTCTTTTTAATTAGGAATTAGTAACACTAAAATAGGTTAACAGTAAATTAGAATTTTTATGAATTGTGTTAGTTAGGAACAGTTAATGGTAACCAACAGCCTTATAAAAGAAACTGGTGGATAGTTACCCAATTCGGTTGGGGCAGTTCAACCTGAACAGAAGAACAGTTTTGCCTCCGAGAGATTAAAAGGAAAAAGAAAAACAGTGTAAAGGATTCCTCACACAGAGAAACAAAATATACAGTCATTTGAAATAAAAAACCTTTTTGTTTTGGATCAATTGAATCACCACTGTACAGATTAATTTCATGCATCAATATATGTATTCTGTGTAACTAATTAAGTTGAAATAACAAAGACAACAAGTATTCACAGGAAGAGCAGGACGTTGCTGCGAAGATCACTTCCAGATAAAAGAAAACGAGAATTTGCGAACGCAGACTACCAATCAGGTAACACCATACAAACCCTCATGTTATTTACGATAAAAGTAAATGCTGGAGTGGAAAACCCAAAACAAAATTGTATCATTTCATTAACTGTCATAATCAAAGTAAACTACAGTCCTGAGCGTCTCACGCTCCATTAGAAAAGCTCATTCGAAACAGAGCTTCAAAACAGAATTTCCAACCAACAGAACGATACAATTAAGCAGAGTTAAAGAGTTAACACAACGGGAAACACCCGAACAGAGTCGGCGCGAAACGAGGGTTTCAAATAACCAAGCCCAACATTACAGGTCGAGAGTTTCGAGCACCCAACTACCAACATTACAGAGCAAGGGTTTCAAATAAGCATAACTACCAACATTACAGAGCAAGGGTTTCAAATAACAATACACCAGAATTACCAAACGAGCGTTTCGATAACAAAGACAAATGTACAGAACAACAGAATAGTTACACAGTCGAGTGAAGCACTTTTATTCACCGCTCAGGTGACAAACTATTAAAAAAAAACGAAGCCTCAGAACCTCTACAGAGTTACAGTCAAGCTAATACGGAAAGACCCTACCCGTAGAAAAGGGCTGAGAGAGTTCGCACGATTGCCAGAGACCGCAGAGAGCGTCAAGCTACGGAGACCAGCTACCTCGAGCAACCTGCAAACGGAACAGGGGCAGATTAATACTATTATAGTCACAAAATAACCATTAAAAACAACAAACGAACGAGAGCTGAAATGCGGAACCTCACCTGGAGTTGAGGAGGCAGCATCGAAAAACGAAACAATCACTATACCCCTGAAGACAAGGAGCGAGGGCGTTAGGGTCTAAAGGAGGAATGGCAAACAAGTTTAGCAGGGAACCATAGTTTACCTTAGCGGCAGAGCCGAAGCGAAATAGATTGGCGGGGACCCTGTCACAGAACAAACCCACAAATTAACCAGCGAGAAACGACATTTGAATGACAGAGACTACTTAACAAACAACAAGCCAAAAGATTGATACTGTGCAGGAGCGGACGGTGCCTCCATAGTCGTTTTAATCCTACCTCCATAGTCGCGGAGGACCGAAAATATCCATCGAACACAGTGTTGGAATCAAAACGACGGAGGTGCGAAAAACCCCACAGAGCAGAGCTAAAGTTCGGCACAGTGAAAAAGTGAAAATGGCAATCGAGTGGGTCTGGGGTTGACAAAAGACGAATGACCGTATAAGGGAAACCGGCAGGTGGAAAACCCTAACCGGCGCTACAAGTCAGTACCCCAAGAAAATATCAGGAGAGCGTACACCAGCATTAAAGTCAAACGGTTGTCATATTGAATGCGCCAAGTCTTGTCACCTAAGGTTGCGTTGGGAAAGGCGGGAGGCCATCACAGAGCTTGTATTTTGTTTTAGTAGGTTAAATTATGTTTAAGTGGGCATGTTGTTACAATTATTGGTTGGTTGGGTTACAATCTCAGTTGCAAGAAGACCTTCCCTTCATCAAATTATCCCAAAGGATATGATGAACCTGGTGGATTTCCGTTTACCCCTTTCTCCAGCGTATGTACACACGTGAGAATAGTTTTTAGTTACATGGTGAAGTGAGAGGAGAAAACAATTGCTATGATGCTAATGCATTCGAATCCTTTTGGTTCTATATTATTTCAGGGTGCTTCATTCCTGTATTTGGGGAGGTTATTGACACGATTTGGAGCAAGACTCATCTCCTTCACTGTAAGTAGGTCTCATTTCTTAGGGAAAAATCCCACAGTATTTGGTTATTGGCTTTTTTCTTGAGGTAATCTATGAAATTTGTGTTTGAATTGGGCCATGATTTTTGGAGTTTTTCTAATCCTGATTTCAGATGATTGCATCAATATCCAGAGTGGAAAAGTAGGCTTCCATATCCGTTGCTTCAAACATTGACTCACTGATACGTACAACATTTTTTGAGCAGCTTCAGCTTCATCTTCTTTGTGAAAATCAACATCTTTCTCTTCAACTTAATTTTTATGGCTTCCAAGTCTCATTGGCCAGACGTTCTTGATGTATATTATTGGAAATAATAGAAGTCAGGAACTTAGATAATCCTGGGCTTTCCATTAAAGCGAGTAAACATGGATTTTTGTTCTCGGAGAGTAATAGACCATTCGACGACAGTCTAATATCCTACGGGCCAGGCTCTCTAGCCATTCAGGTTAGTCAATCTTTGGGAATGGTTTATGCACTTTTTCATTATACCTATAATCTTGATACCATATTGTCAACGGTTTATACACATTATTACATAAGAACTTGTTTTTAATGTACGAGAATTAAGATCATCGCAAGGTAACCCAGTTAAGTTGATTGACCTTAGGTGTAGTTTCTTTTTGACCTTAGGTGTAGTTTCTTTTTGTTGTTTTCATCGTTCCCCTTTCTCATCGCTAAGCAGCTGTGGTGATTTCTACAAGTTCTTCTCCAGAGGATCCGGGCTACATTTCAAAGCAGAGAACTGTGCTTCCAGCCAAATTCTAGATCCACTGAATACTTCCAAATTTAATGAAATATGTGTTACATGTCTCAAATGCCCATCTTGTCTGTATATTGTCGATATATTGGCCAAGTCCTGTAAGATCCCCATCCAAACCCACAAGGGGAAGGCTAAAGCAAGGTGAAAACCTGGCAAAGTCCTGCAAGATCCCCACCCAAACCCATAAAGGGAAGGCTAAGGCAAGGTGAAAATCGAGATTGGTTCCTAAAACCAACCGAGGATGCTTATCCCCAAACCACAAATTTATAATCACTTTTCACTACCACTACAGGCTCTATTTCCACGGTCTCACCCTCCCTTTGGATTAGGAAGGAAGGATGATTTCAATGCAAAAAAAATGGTGATGGCTAACGCATTGCATCAATACTTGTATTGTCAAATATGGCATTTCCCTTAAGTTTATATAGATCCGTTTTTGTTGTTAGTAATACACACATCGCCCAAGCTAGACTCACAATGGTCTTAAATTTATATCATTTTTAAAAATGGTGTTTTTTCATAGTTTTAAACATCTTTTAAAATAAATCTATGAAACACTATATTTTTAATATATTATATAACTTAAATTTACTGTTAATTAAATTAAAAATATTAATAAAAATAGAGAATAATTAGACTACGATATATATATATATATATATATAGTATATATATATATATATATTTACACTCGAGGTACTATATAAGGATTTGGGTTGGGTAATATTAAGCACAGAACCAAGAACCAATGCCAATAGCCATTGGTTGCTTATTTTAGTCAATACTTATAACACATAACTAATTTTTTTTTGTCTAATTTTAGTTGCAACAATATTTACATTTACTATTTTCATGTGAGAATAATTATGAATATATATTTTTTTCACTTTACAATATAGCTTTTGCTATTTTTATAAATTACAATATAATTTTTGTTATTTTTATAAATAAAAAAATTACAGATATGTAGATACATATTTTCCATGTATTTTCTCATTATTTCAATCTTTAAAAAAAAAATTGAATATTTCAACAACCTGGAAAAATCACAGAAAAGTTTCATCAATAGGTCTCAAATGAAAGTGTAGCAATGACACTTATATTGATTGGTACAACAAAGCATGGAAATTTTGAAACAATTATAAATACAATTTGCAAAAATTAGATAAAACTTGTACAAACAAATATTAAAAGTCATGTGATGGGCAATTTAAAAATAAAACTGGCATAAAAAATATTCTCTAATGATTAAGGGCATCCTTCAGATTTAACCCTTGATTCCAACACAAAATGTATTATATGGTTGAAACAATTCCAACACATGATATTTATCAAATATTTCCAGTTTAATCAACATTTTTAAAAGATTTAGATGTGGTTTAATAAATATATTAAATATGAAATATTAATAACCATTTTTTTATATATAATAACTATTTTTGAAAAATTATAAAAAAATTAAATTTGATTTGCTTAAATCAACATTGAATCCTAATTAATATCCATAGATGATGAATATAATTATAAATAATAATTAATCTTTATAATGATGGATATAATTATGAATACAAATTTAAGTAGATAAAAATAATAATCAAGTAATATATTAATATTTAATTTTGTTATAAATATCATATGCAGCTAGGATGGTTCTTAAGTCAATATTGAATCAGAATTAATATTCATAGATGATGAATATAATTATAAATAATAATTAATCTTTATAATGATGGATATAATTATGAATACAAATTTAAGTAGATAAAAATAATAATCAAGTAATATATTAATATTTAATTTTGTTATAAATATCATATGCAGTTAGGATGGTTCTTAAGTCAACATTGAATCATTGAATTAGAATTAATATTCATAGATTATGGATATAATTATAAATAAAAATTGAATAATAATTAATCTTTATAATGATGGATATAATTATGAATAAAAAATTAAGTAGAAAAAAATAATAATTAAGTAATATATTTTTTCTATCGTAATTTTATTCATATTGATAAAATTACATTTTGTAGATGCTGGAAGCATATGCATATAGTTGTTCCTGTAATAACAGGCAGCAAAAAAGAAATAAGAACACAAAGTAGTAAAACACTGTTCCTGTAATGACAGGAATACAACAGAAATAAAGAAAAATTTGTGTCTATAGGCCTATATTTTCCTTCCTTTTTTCTTCTCCACTTTACGCCAGACTCCGGCGTTGTCAGTGGGGATAATTATGGCAAGTTGGTTTTCCTCTGTGTGCCCTCGTTGTTCTTTATCCGAGTCCGATCCTTCGGAGCTATGTGCTCGTTTGGCACCGCTTATTTCCAGCTGTAATTCTTGCTGCCGTACCATGTTATTTGGCTCTAATTTGGGTCTTTCGGTGTTCTCTTCCTGCATTTTTTCCTGTCTCCTTTGTACGTCTGTGGGATCCTTGTTCAGTGCCTCCTCCTCCAGTGGTTCGGTATGCTGCCAACCTTTTGGCTTTTTCTGTTGTTTCTTATTTCCTTTAGGCTCCTTACTAGTCAGTGGACATGCATATTGAAGGAGCCCAGTCTGCAAGCAGCCGCGGCATTTGAAAGCCGTGTTCTCGTAGTCAAGTTGTTGCGTCCATAGTGAATTATTGAAGTTCAATGTGATGTGATCTGGGAGTCCTTGACTTAGATCCACCTCTACACATATTCTGGCATATGTGAAAATGCCCCGGATGGCTCTGTCCTCATCTATTTTGAGATGTTTTCTTAAGGTATTCCCAATGGCTGTTAAAGCTTTTCGATGCCAGAAATGCAGTGGTAGGTTGTGTCGCCTTACCCAAATTGGCATCGTCGATACTACCATGGTATTGGCATCCAAATCCGGGAACCAAGGTGTGAGAAAAAGACTAGCATTGCCCCAAAACCAAGGCCCCTGATTAATGATATTGTCTCATTCCAGCTCTGTGCTAAATCTGACAATTAAGTAATATATTAATATTTAATTTTGTTATAAATATCATATGCAGTTAGGATGGTTACAATATAATTATTTTAATTTCTAATAATAATTGATTTCATATCATTTTATCACTCACGTTTATTATAATTTTATTTGTAAATATAAATCAATTATTTAATAACTTTTGAGTTTAATTAATAGATGAAATATTTTTCCCTTAGTTTATTTTCTTCAACATCTAAGAGTTATTTTTAAAAAAATTATAAGTTTATGTTGTTAAATTTGATTAGGGGTTTAAGTTGTTTAATTGTGTTTTAAGGGTTTTTTAAGGTGTTGAATCTATTTATATAATCCAAAGTGCATTTTAAATAATAAAAAATCACAATTTTATTAAAATTTGTATTGCCACTTTTTTCCTCTAAGTTATTATTATGTGTTTATTATGTTTTTCCCTTTCACATCGAAGGATGATATATTCCAGTGGCAAAGGATTTGTGCATATGGTATTTCAGGGAGGTTTTGACCTTGGGGATGTTAACCTCTAATGGATCTATTGGGCGTCAAGCATCTATGAGGGGAGACGGTCAAAGCCAACAATGGAGGTGACCTATGGGACGTTGGTGACAGCTACAACTACTTTTCAAGTAGGGGAGAGTGGCAACAAGATATATTTTGTCCTCACTACAACGTAGGTTCAAGTATGGTGGGATTGCTAATACTCGGTAATTCATCTCATGTCCAATCTCTCCTATTTTTTCAACTCTTTCAATTGTTTAGCTTTTGTTTGGTGGTTGCTAGTATATAGCACCCAAAGTGTAGTGGTGGTGTGCACTGGTTTTTGGTATTCTTGGTTCTTTGTGGTTGTTGGACCCTACCTAGAGTCTTTTCCTCTCTCTCCATCTGTTGCTTAATCTCACAGGAATCTCCTCCAGAATCCCCTGGCAACTCAGGTTTTCTTGGGCTTTACCTTTACTCTATTCTCTATTTTATAGTCTCCTTGTTTTCTTTGTTTTCAGGAGGTGTACTCGTTTTGGTTCCTCTTAACCCAACACAACATGCCCTAACAAAGGATGTGTTGTCGCTTGGGATCTAGTGGTAGAGGCCTCAAAGGTTGGCCACAAGCCCAATCCCAAGCACAAAATGTAGCAACCATTTTTCACTCCAAAAATCCAAGAGGAAAATCATCAACTTGAAGCCTTGACCACTAATGATTGCCAAGATTGCTCAAACTCCAAACTTCAAGTTGAAGTAGTCAATTGGGTTCTCAATCCTAGACATACCAAGAGAAGACATAGCCAATAATTTAACTCCATTACCCTCCACTAGAAAATTAAGACACTCTTGGGCAGGGTCTTGAAGGAAAAACATGAACACTGCAACAACATTATATCCTTCCTAAATGAAATTCAACGTGTCTCAAAGCAATCAATGTTCTTTTCCTTACAATTTGGATGCTTAACTTGCTCACGTAGAAGACCATCTCTAATGTGGCTTGAAACCTCAAGCACCAGTGGGAACTAATGCCCACGATCCAACCCCAGTCACTTCATCATATACTTGATGGTATATTTAGCCACTAGACATTTGTCTTTTACTTTTAGTAGTTCAATTTATTTTAGTTGTCATGTACTTAGCAATTATAGTTATTGGTATTTTAATAGACCTAATATATTGTCCATCATCAACAGTGTTGGTTTCTCTTGTGGCAAATTGTGACTAAAATCAAATTAACTATCTGGTTTTGTATAAAATCATTTTAAGGAAATATTAATTTTAAATTAACCAAAAAAACCCTTTCAAACATTTTATTATTAATTATTAATTATTATTATTATTTACATATTTGATTCTATAGATTTATTAAATAATTTTAAAATGTATTTTTTATTTAAATGAAAGGATTCAAATTATAACTATTTAAAAAAAAGTACATATATCTTCACTTTTTTTTTTTAACAAAGTCGGTTGCTATATTAGTGGCTAAAAAAAGAAAGGGAGTCCAGGCTCCTGAGGTACATTAGTTGCCGGTAACAGCTTGGATCAAGAGATTTACAAAATGGGGATATCTCCTTGATCCTTTTTCTACTACTTCTACATCTGTCGGTAACTAGGCTACTATAGATTCTTACATATTGGGACATCCAAAATTGACACTTGCAAAACATATTAATCTATGTCTATGTGACTGATTTGCCTTGCAGTGGATTCCTCTGGTTGCAGATCCACTCCCTCTTGTTTGGCACTTGAGGAGCTGGTGGCTGCATTATTTTTCTTTTTCAACATATATTGCAGGATGGAAATCGATTCTTCAGCATGGCTGCATCGATTTGAGAGCTGACTAAACTGCTCGTGGAGAGAGGCAACTCTGTGTAAGAAGAGATCTATTTCAGCTCTATATTTCTCATTCATAATACGATTCTGATCTTCAAGCCTAGTTTCTAGGATCCTCTGCTGATTCTCCAGGATGCACTGCTGAGCTCTGACTTCTTCTAGCTCAGCCTGCAAATCTGCACAGTGCAGACAGTCTTCGCTGTGGGCCATGAGAGCAACAGTAAGATGATGGGATGAAGAGCAAAAAATTCCAAAGGCAAGGGAGAGGCACACTGTGATGCTAGAATAAGGGACAGGGGTAGCAACAGAGATTCGAAGGGCCAGAAGACTACTGATAGCACAGAGAGAGGGTCGCTTTGAGGAGCGAAGATCCCAGGAAGCAAAACGAATCAGGGGAGTAGGAGTGCAAATGAGACAGATTGCGCAGTGAAAGGGGCGCTGCTGAGTCTGCTTCTCAAGCGGACAGAGAATCCGGGCAGAATGCGCGAGCTGACTGCAAGATAAGGAGCTTGAAAGGGAGAGATAAGGGGCGGATTGAGGGGTGCAGAGGGGACGGGAGGAGCTCGTGAAGCAGGAAGCGCAGCACCTGAGAGGGAAAGCAAGGAAAAGAGGGCGAATATTAGACAGTTGTTCGCAGAAGAGATAGGAGGAGGGGGTTAAAATAGTTAAACGCTAGGAGAGAAGCCAGGGAGGGAGCTGGCAGGTCACGGGATACAAGCTGATCTGCTGAAAATCCTGAAGAAGACTGGAGCCAGATCTTCTAATAGATCCGCTGGCGTTCTCCCTGTGATTGTCACAGCTGCAGGTTATGATATTATTTACTTGATGCTGGGTTACGCTGGTGCAGAGGATCGTCCTATTGTCAGCTCGAGGGTCACATTTACCATTCGCCTTTTCAATCATTTTGGAATGGGCGCTGTTGAATTTATTAATAATCATGGAATAGCTTGAAATACTTCTGAGGAATTGCATCAAAGGGTACCTGTTGGTCTTCCACACGCATTGTTGGCCCTTTCATCCGCCTCCTTGTTTAGGTTGCGGAGGACATGGAAGAATTGAATGTCATCTATATTCTGATGGAGGAGTCGGTTGCAGAGATTGACTTGTTGTAGCATGATGTACCATTAATCGAATTACTAATGAGGAATCTCCAAATACCTTGACTTTTTTAATTCCCAGTTTACATAGTTGGATTAGACCCTGATATAGAGCTAAAGCTTCGGCTCTGTTGTTTGATACCTTGCCTAAACTCCACTCGTAACTCAGAATGCATTCCCCTTTATCATTAAGGATCAGACCCCCCTGCTCCAGCTATGCCTGGGTTTGATTTTGAAGCTCCATCGAAGAAAAGAGAGTGACAGTTGTTCTTTTGTATACAGCTATTAAAATCTTGGTCTTTGAGTCTAATTTTCCAAGGTATGTCCTGCCTCTTGTTCGGTGTCTCCTTCTTGAAACTGCCTTGAATATTATGTTGCCTTTCCAAAATGTAACTTATTATGGTTCGCTCCTCCACCGTGAAGCTTGATGCATTAATTTTCCCTGTGGTGTTGATTGCAATCGCTTTCTGAGCAAGGCTTTTGGCTTTGTTGCAAGTTATTCGAACATTGGGGCTCTTGTCTTGAAAGATTTTTTTGTTCCTTGCTAGCCAGATTCGCCACAGCAGAGTGTGGGGAAGAGTATTCCATACCCTTTTCGCCAAGCTGCTCCTCTTTTCTTTCCAGGGGCAGCTTTTTCTCCAGGTATAAATTGCCTCAGCTATGCTATGCTGAGGTGTCCAAGTTAGGTTGCCGAGAGAGGACGTCTTTCTCTAGCATTCAGTAGCGAAGGGGCACTCTATAAATAAGTGGTGCATTGTTTCTTCAGCATTGCAACAATTGGGGCATCTTGAAGGGCCATTGATTCCTCTTTTGTTTAAATTCTCTGTTGTAAGAATTTTTCCCTTTAGAAGGAGCCATATGAAGAATTTGATCTTTGGAAGAGCTTCTGTATGCCAAGCGATTTTCCAGTGGTTGCACAGAGGCATCTGGAAGGTGTTGTTGCAGATGTGTTGATGGCTTGATTTTATAGTATAGTTGGATCCTGATGGATCCCAGCGGAAGCCATCTATTCCCTCTTTTTTTGTAGGGGCCTTGCTATGAAGATGCTTCTTTGGAAAATTGAGATTGGTTTCTAGTGCAGTAGGGATCTCTGGAAAGGACCATCCCATCCAAGCATGGGAACAGGGGTCCCAGTTGGAGATTTGATCTAAGTTATGAATGCCTCTGCTATTGAAGTAGCTGATAATTGGAGTAGCTTCTTGTTGCGTGTTCAAGGGTGGAAGCCCCATGATTTTATCTGATCCAACATTGATGTTGTTCCCCACTCTTGGAACCTTCGAAGTATTTTGCTTAAGAATAGGAAGAGCTTTCTTGCATAGCCGCCAGATTTTAGTGGATTCTCTGTTGGGCATATTGGAGTCAAGGAGATGTTGCCTAGGGAAGTTGAGGTATTTGATCTCCAGCACCTTTTTCCACCATGTTGTGGGTCCAGTTATTAACCTCCAGACCATTTTCACACCAAAGGCTAAATTTAAGATTTTTGGGGATCTGATGCCAAGTCCCCCTCTATCTTGAGATTGAATGACATGTTTCCAGCTTACTAAGTTGAACCTGGTCTTGTCATTCTTTCCCCCTTGCCAGAGAAAATGGCAAAGAGCGATTTCCAATTTATGATGAAAAATGGCGGGGGCCTGATATAAAGAGAAGCGATAAAGAGGAAGAGAAGTGATACCTGATTTTAGGAGGATGAGTCTGCCTGCAGGGTTGAGCCACATTGTTCCCCATTGCTGCACTTTTCTTTTTACTTTGTCGATGATCTCGTTCCAGGTTTCCGCCTTCAGAGGCCCCAGACTCACTGGCATGCCCAAGTAGGAGAAATGATTCGAATCAAGATTACATGTGACACCAAAGATGCTAGCTATGCTATAGGCAGTTTGGTTTGATATATTCCATCCGTAGACACATCTTTTATGGTAGTTTACTACCCCTCCTGAATACCCCATATATTGATCTAGCAGATTCTTAAACCATCTTGCAATAGTAGTAGAGGCGCCCCCAATGAGTAATGTGTCATCTGCAAACTGAGAATGGTTAATGTTTTTGACTCCATTTCCAAATTTGATTCCTGTTATAAGACCCACTCTTCTGTTGTGGTCCAAGGCTTGGCTGAATGATTCTGCCATGAGAATGAAAAGATAAGGGGAGAGATGGCAGCCCTGTCTGAGGGCCCGGGTGGATTGGAAGGATTCACCAGGACGACCGTTGACCAGAAGGGAGATCCATGGTCCAGAAATACAGGCAGCAATAGTATTAATGAAAGGAGGTTCAAAGCCCATTTTTTTTAAAACTGCGAACAAGAAGGAGTGCCTTACTCTATCAAAGGTGTTTGCTAAGTCAAGCTTTAACACAAATCCTTTCTCTTGCCTGGATAGGCTCGAGTGGATGGCTTCTTGAACAAGTAGGATGGAGTCATGAATGTGTCTATTGGACATAAAACCCCCTTGATTTTCATAAATCAGGGAGGGGAGAAGAGGCTTGAGTCTCATAGCTAGGATTTTGGTAAGAATTTTGTAAGAGGAATTGCAGAGGAATATGGGCCGAAACCTAGAGAAGGAGGTGGGCCTATTCTCCTTGGGAATGAGAGCGAGAAAAGTGGAGTTAGTGAATCCTCCAAGTTTTCCTTTTCTTTGCATCCATCTAAACATCTTTGTCAGATCTTTCTTAATCAAGTTCCAGAATTCCCTATAGAAGCAGATGGGGAATCCATCAGGCCCAGGGGCCTTGTCGGGATGCAGAGTCCAGATTGATCTTTTGATTTCCTCTTCTTCGATCTCACTGTTTAGAATGTCGTTCATCTCTTTAGTGACGCCTGTTTAGTCAATTTATTGTTATCTAAATTGCTAGTATTAATTGTCAACCCAGGGCTCGTAAGCTGATGAAGTGAGGGTGTACTATATGTACTTAAGTAACTTTCTTAGAGCTTTTGTTGTTTAGGGGGGTTTGTTTATGATTAACTTATCTTCCTAAAATGGAATGATGATTATAGACAAATGAGTGCAAGTGTGTGAAGGTGATCTCTATATGAGTGAAAGTGTGTGTGATGGTGATTTCTAATTGCTTGTTGAATTTGTAAGAGAAAAGAACTTGAAAAGAATGAATAAATCAAAATGACTTGAAAGTAAATGACCACAATCCAATGGCATTAGTCTCTATCCATACTGCTGCAAATAAAAGAAATAAGAAAATCACTTCAAGGATTGATGTTAATGATAATCTCCTTCTAACTCTCTGCTTCTACTGCGTATTTGCATAAAACACGATTAGAAGGTAGCTTAAGACAATTCCAAGAATTGATAAAAAACTCTAATCTACTTTAATTGACAAATTGTAACACTACTTAAACCTTTTCCAACATACTGCTCCTACATATGTGATTGTGTGTAACAAGTGGAAAAAGTGTCAGTATCACAAGCCAAATCTACTCAAATACAAGCTGCAATTAATCAATATTCTGTTCTCTTGAAAGATAAGCTATTCATTATAAAGAGAGCATAAACTAGTTAGCATCCAACTTGTAAAACTATGCTAAAGCTAATCTAGAAAAAAACAGAGTAAAGAGGGCAGCATAATGAATAAGACAACTGCAACTACCATTAGACATTAAAGCAAATACACACACAAATCCCGGGCTAAAAGAAATCTGCAAGAAAATAACACTGATCAGTTTAAAAGAAAGGAAAACAAATAAAGAAAACTATACATGCTTAAGGAAAT
>APFE030342191.1:0-29740 GCA_000404065.3 Pinus taeda | reverse complement strand
CTTCGTCATAGCTTCCCCTGATACATTCAAAAATACTAAATCTGAGACACACAATCGTATTGTGCTCTTTGCCTTCCGATCCAACTTCTTCCATTCTTCATCAGACACTCCCATTGGTTTAGTACCTAGATCTACCACAATTCACTGATCTTTATCCACTAACAAATCCTCCATCTTGAGTTTCCACAACTCAAAACTTTGACCATTAAATTTCTCGATTTCTATTTTTTCACTGGTCGCCATCTTCTTTCACCACCAGAATCGATCTTGCGTATCTCCCACTGAACAGGGCCTATCATAGGCCTCAGCAAAACCCCTCAGCAACAAAGGCGTCCCCTTGAAGCCAAAACAACTCTGATACCAAATGTAGGTTTTAACCCCGTACAGAAATTCGCAGCATACGAATTCTAAAACACATAAAATAAACAATGTGAGAGCATAACACATAAAACACATATACACAAAGATTTCCCCTAGATCCCAAAATTGGGACTACCAGTGTGATTTTTCATTATATTCCTTTCAATGTTACAATACATATTTATACATGCCGAAGCATCCAGAACCATGGACCGAAAACCATCGCATCCAGAACCATGGACCGAAAACCATCGCGTCCAGAACCATGGACCAAAAACCATAGGTACGTCCACCCAACCTAACATAGGGTCCAAAAAAAAAATTCCTGGGGCATAGAGGGGGGCTACCCACCCCCCTTGTGACCCCCCGCATATGCAATCGGATCGAAGGAGGGGTTCCGCACCCCTCTAACCCTCCGGTTAACTACGTGGGCTAGTTGTGGAAAGAATATAACACAACCCAACAGATGGAAAGGAAGAAATTGGGGACAGAGAGAGTCTACCATATGGAATAGTGGGAGAGACCAAAACAATGTTGATAATAGGCATTTTTATCATCTATTTTTCAATTTTTCTTATCCTTGGTAATAAGAATTTGATACTTAATTAGCGAGTGAAAATGACTCTTTTCATCGTGATAAAAATTTAAATATAATAAGATACAAATGGTAAATGTTATGTTTCTCGTAAATTTATTATAGTAGAAAAATTAATTGGTGAAAACTTTGGTTTGTATCCCTTTGTAGAGGAAAAGTTGGATGGGATGATATTGGATCTTTTGAAGCAATAATAGTGGATGATTCATGGCAACCCTGAAATAGGCAGAAATCTCTAGGTGACAACAATAGGAAATCTGTTGCTGGATTATCTCCAGGTTGTTGGGAGCAAATTAATGCATCCTAAATTTGATGTGAGAGCAGTTAGATTCTCTCTACTATAAAATAGGTTGTCATACGGATAGTTGGGAGAGAGTGTGAGATTTTCATTGATGTAATCTCCAAATTTTGATTAATATATTCCTGATGCCTATGTTTGGTGGACGTAGCCCAAATTGGTTGGGTGAACCACGTTAAATAGTTGTGTTCTATGTGTTTGATCTTCTGCTGTGTTAATTCTGTGTTTATTAAATAGCTGTGCACCTGACCCAACAATTTTTGTCCTATTTTATGCATAAACATTTAACCATTAATAATCATATTAAGTAAAATTATCATGGAAAATATTAAGACTCAAAATTAAACATATAAATATATAAAATGATTATATTTATTTATTCAAAAAAATAAACATGGTATATGATATAATGGATTTACCTATAAAATGGGTACATACATTTAAAGACATGTAAACGAAATTTATGGTGAGGAGGAATAGTAATCATGACTCATTGGAATAAGAGGGAAACATATAAGCATCTCTTTTATCGTGTTATGACATTTTAGTGATCCAATTCAACGAAGAAGTATACTTATATTGCTAATAAGTAATGGATAGCATGTTACAAGCATGTATAAGATATATTTTCCATAATTCTAGAACTCATGAGTGAATGCTCTGAAGTAAAAATTGTATGGATTAGATTATAGTTGGTGAGTAAGCATTGGAATTGATAAAGAGAATTGGTAAGATGGAGTTATTTGATAAACTATGGTGTTGAAATAAAAACACAAATATTAAGACAACACAATATTTATTTCTTACATTTGATTGTTTATGTCATTTAAACATTCTTTTTTCTTTATCACATCAAATATCACGCATTTCATTTTCCTCCGAACACCTAATCTTACTCATTTTATATTCTTTATAGCACCAAATTGTGGAGAAATGAGGGTTTGTGATTATTAGTAGCAAATGTTAGACTCTACACTTTGGAGGAGTCGGAAGGGTAAGGAGTATTAGTCAGCTTCTTCATAATATTTGTCGTGGGGTGCTTTTCAACTGGAATTGGGAGATCAAAGAATTAGATTCTCTCAATAATGTGATATATTGTGGTGGGGTATGATTCCACTTGGTTCTTTTACCCTAAAGGAAGCTTATTCGATAGTAGTGGAGCATTTGAACATGGAGATAGATGCTCTGGGAACAAGATATGGTTTGGAGTTCATTGGCCAAAAGTTACTATTTTCCTTTGGTTGATTGCAAGGCGTAGGCCACTTACTTGGAACCGCATCAGACGGAAAGGTTATGAAGGATCGTCATTATGTTTTCTTTGTCTCCAGGTTGAAGAGACTTCAGAACATATTTTTCTTCCGTGGATATTTGCGATAGAGGTATGGTCTATTATTATTAGTATTTTTGAATTTAATGTGCATGAACAAGAGAGTTTAAACACATTGTTGGGACAATGGGATTATATGAAGTTTCAGAATCCTATAGTGAATCAGGCCAGGACTCTAGTGCTAGGTTTTATCCTCTAGAATTTGTGGAAAGAACATAATAATAGGATATTTCAAGAAAATAAACGAACAAGTAGAGCGATTAGAGAATTGGTTCTTTCCAATATCAGAGAAATCCTATTGGTTGTAATGGTTAAGTGAAGATTGGAATGTTGTTGTTGTAGAGGCAGAGATTTTGTAGAAGTTAAATCCATATTAATGGATGGTTACTCTAAAAGATAAGTTGGCCTTAGATTCAATTATCTATTCAAAATATTCTTTCACTCCTCCTCCAAATATTTTTATTAAACTAAACTTTGATGGGGCATTTAAGGGTAATCCTGGGTTAGAAGGGTTTGGAGGAATTTTTTGTGATGTGGACTCTTCTCCTTTGAGATTTTTTGTGGTGAATTGTGGGATAGTGAGTAATAATATGAAAATTTCATGGCCTTGGAGAAAGGAATTCAAATCGTTATTAGTGAGGGGTTTCAACTATTACGGGTTGATGGAGATTCACAACTTGCGATACAGTGTGTTCAAAAACCTTTAAATGGTCAACCTGCATGAAAGATAGTGAAGAGTTGGTGACTAGAGGGGCTCACGATTAGTATAAATGTTTTTCTTGACAAGTTGGACTACATTATTGTTCAACATACTATACGAGTAGGAAATAAGGTCGTTGATTTCTTGGCCAATATGACATGTTGTTTCAAGGATTTTGATTTGGATGTAATATGGGTTCTAACCACATGGGAGGATGAAATGAAGGCTATCCACAGTTTGATAAAAGAAAACAAACCAATCGTCGATGGGGGTGTACATATGGAGGTTGTGGAAGCTTTGTAGAGGGCGCCACCATAACACTTGTATTAGTAGTAGGTGTAAGTAGCAAATAATAGTTAATGTGATTGTGTTATCGTGTGTGTCATTTGGAATTTTAAATTTTGGTTTAGGACGATGGATGGATGACGGCTCAAGCATTGTGTATGAGGAAGTGAGGCATCTACCTCATCCTCCATTTCTGGTTGCTTCTTGTTGATTATTGGTGTATGTTGGTAGTTTCTCAGGTTTTCATTTTCATTTTTATGTTATGGCCCTTCCTCTGTAGTGTCTCAAGTGCGTGTTATTAACATTTGGTGGAATCTCTGGTCGCTTGCACCCTTTATGATATTCACCAAATTTCCTTTTGTCTTGTTGAGTTATATTTTATTGTTCATTGTATCTCAACCCAATTTGTGGTCCTTTGGGTATTTAGTCTTTCAATTATTTTTTTACTATTTGTTGAGGGTGTCTTATGCTCTGTTGTGGTGGATAATTAGGGTTATTTGGGCTACTAGTGAGTGGTTTCTTGGAAGGGAGGCATTAGAGTCTATCATTTTGGTATTTCAATTTCTGAGACAATTGCAATTGAAGGATTGTGTGGGGTTTCCTCCATTTTTTGAGTCATTGTTCAGGTATATGTCTTGGTTCCAGTACTTTGAGTTCTTGTTGTATAGTTCTATTTGCAAAGAAATTTTAAGGTTTGCCTCTCTAGTTATGACATTGCAGTGTGGAGAGCTTGAAAATATTTTAGGATTTGGGCTGTCAAGTGGTTTTATGTTGATAACCTTATAGTTTATAGATCTGAAATTCAGGGCTCTCTTCATCCATAGGGTCTTCAATGGGGGAGTAATACCATACCATGTGTGTTTATATTGGGGTACATATATTGAGGAAAAAAATGACATAATATATTGATCATATAATAGGGGGTAAAGGGTTTTTATATTGATAGGTATAAAAAATGGATCTTAAAGTTAATGAGAAAATATAAAGGGGTATAAAAAATGTTAATGAAAAAAAGGACACCTACAATATCTAGTGAAAGTAGGAATTTTTTAAATTGGGAAGGTGTATTGGGTTTGTGTTGGTAGGGGGTTAAATAATGTGATTTTTAGAGGTATTTTCCAATATGTAGTCAAATTAAGGGTATTTTTTAGTATGCCACAAACACACGTGCTATGTCAAAGGTTCATTGAGTAAAGCCCCCGTGTCTTCATCGTACTTCGTCCACTTTCATTAGTAGATGCCTTTCTAGTGGATACCCTCATTGTTTATCTATGGTTGTGCTCATGGCCCCAAGGCAGAGAATGAGCAGCCGGCATGGTGGAGGAAACATTGGTTTTAAAAGGGTGCAGACTTTTTCTTATGATGCAGTGGCTATTGCTTTTGATTATGTTCCTCTTAAGGTGTGGAAGGAGATTTTGGCTTTGGAAAGAAAGGAGGGAAGGGATCACCCCTATTTTTGTGACTATGCATTGGTGGGAGAGGAAGGTAAATGGATTCCAAAAATTGATATATTTTGGAAAATAAGGCTGCACTTCATGATTTCATTGGCTTTAAACCAATAAACAACAAAAAAATTGTGTATACTCTTCCAGGACAAACAGACGGAAACTTATAATGTTTTCTCGTCGTTAGAGGATGTAAAAAATATGATTCGCAGCGTGTGTTTCTATTTAGATAATGTTGACTCTCGTTTGGTGCAGGTGGAGAATTATATTGTAAGTGATTCTAGTTTAGGAGGTCTCACTGATCCTCTAGCTGACAACATTCAAACCCCTACTTTGATCCCTTCAGATAATGATTAGTAAGGTGATGACAAGTACCTTTGCTTTTGAATTTGTTAGTAATACTTTGCTATGGGGTTTTATGGATGTTGTATGGTGGTACTGGCTTGTGATATGTATTCTCAGCGAATGTGAAAATGGTGGCTTTAGTTTTTTGTTTTTGGGACTTCATGTTATAGTCTTTGTGTTGATGTGGTGGTGTTGTTAGCATATTTATGGACTGTAAAGTTGAAATGGGTTGCAGAATTATTGATGTTTCTTTAGACAATGTGTTGTTTTGCAATTTTCTATGGATCTGTCATGAACGAGCACTTCGACTCTTGAGTATTGTCTGGCATGTGGAAAGAAGATATTTGATGCTTGCTTCCTGTAGAGCTTGGTGATAATTCTTTGTTGGCCTCCTCTGTTAATGAAGTTATAATCTGAAGATTGGAAGTTTGGCTATACAAGCCTTTTGTGTGCAACGATGGTTTTTTTTGTATTCTCTGGTGTTTCAAATATTTTGAGTCTTGTAAGGAATCTGGGTGCTTGACTATTTTGTACAATGGGGGTTGTAACAATCAATGATGTAGTTTTTTGGAGGTCTGGTTCATTAGTTGACCTGTTTGGCCATGTTCTAAGCCAACGTTTCTCATGTACTCTGTGTTTTTGAAATGAAATGTGAAGGCTCATTTTTACAAAAAAAGAAGATAGTATTATGCCAACACTAAACCATGTTATAATAACTTATGTGAGCACTCATAAGTTATTTTCAAAGTTTTTGCAATGAGAAAAGCATTGTTTTCTTACAATGTGTGTGTCAAAAGATATCTATATATCAATTAGTAATGTTAATATAAATGAAATGAAAAATATTTGATGTCAAATATCTAATATTATAAATAAATAAAATCTAAGTTGATGTCAAACGTAAATAAATTAGCATAAATCCATCTTAACCCTAGATTTTTTATGTACTTAGAAGTTTGCATCTAGACATTTTCTTTCTCTCAATGCTTAATAACTCCATGGTTAAGTTGGATCTATGCTAGTTTACAAATAAAATTTCCATTCAAATGTAGATTTAAAATGCATAATAAGGAATATTCCAAAATCTAATTCAGGTTTTTGTAAGATTTGTATGTAAATTGCATTTTAATATAAAATATCTTACATTTGATGCTAGTCTCTCAAAAGTGTTCGAAATCCCAAGAGAAGAATTCAAATATAATTTATCAATTACAAGATATTAATGTTAAAATCTTAAAAATTAAGCCCTGGTCTATAAAAAAAAAATCTTAGTAATGATAAAATGTGGAAAAAAATAATCAAAGCAAGGCATTCAAACAATAGAATATTTAAAAATTTACCCAAAAAATGAATTGAATCACAGATGTAAACTAATATGATGACCCTTTGAGTATAAAATAAACCATTCTAAAATTACAAAGCAAATATAATGCTTTACAAACGAAGAAACAAATCCAAAAGTAGATAATGACTTATCATCAAATTATCACATAATTCACACGAACAAAATTTGGATAGAGGGGAAATTTTCACATATACAATATAATTCTCAAATGATTAGGAAACCAAAAAAATTAGGAGAAAGAAATTTCCTACCAAAAGGTTCGAGGGCCATCATGAAAAGTATTAGTCTAGTCTACAAATTCCTTTACAACTTCTTTAAGACGCTATTAGAAAGGAATTTTAGCAAGATAAGATTGAAGGAAAATTATATATTAAAAAAATGGAGACCAAAATTATGTGTTATTAAGACTAGACACTATGAGGAAAGGATAAAAAATGTAAACAAAATACATATAGCTTATAATTTCTTAAGGATGGGATTAGAGAGGAAATTTCACCAAAGTGCTATTAAGAGGACACTAAAGAAAATGATAGAAAATGCGATTAGAGAGGAAATTTCACCAATGTGCCATTAAGAGGAGACCCTATAAGAAAATGATAAAAATTGCAAACAAAATACCCATCACTTACTTATAGTTGATCCAAATTAAGATTGCAATTTTATAATCAAATTATTAGAATAACATAGATGAGGAAGGATAAACAACTCAAGAAATTGGTGAGATATTTGAGAACCTAGACGGTGGGTAGATAAATTATCAAGTTCTTCACAATTTTTTTGGCTCTTATGTTGGTTTTTAATTCCTAGATTAGCCATATTTAGATTACACGTATATATAGTTTGAATATTTTTGCAATCTATGTTAAAGATGTTAACTAATTTTTCTTAAAGATGGGCTAAGAAATTATTCAAAACTTTGATGTCATTAGTTTAAATATAAATAGTTTAGAAATTAGAAATGAACAAAATAAATTATTACAAGAAGTTGAGTCATGCTTTAAGAAAGAGATAAACTGACTAAATGATGGGGTTAGGAGAAAGATATTTCTCCATGAATGATGATCGCTACAATATGAAGACTAAGAAATACCTCACATTTAACCTAGTCAATGAGTTCACCAAAGCATATGAAGGAAAATACATTAAGGAAGTTAAATAAATGATAACCTAATGAAAAAAATTAGGTATGGAGGAGAGGGAGACAATCAACAATGCATGTCCTAATACACCCTTAATCGTCACCTACATTGACCCATAGCTCAATTGGGAGTATCATTTTAAGCCAACTAGAAACACTAGGAGATTTCACAATTAGGGACCTATTTGTTGATAACATTAGGAAGAAAGAGAGAACTCTCCAACTTTAAGGAGATAAAGCTGACATTACGATAAATTAGATTAAAGAAGTCTTACATATAGAACAATTTTTTCCATCGGACCACAATATGACTAATCTAGGACTCGAGGATAATTAATCAATGTAATATTGCATTCACTCAATAACCAAGTCCAATCAATCTAATCAAATATCTTGTTAGAAGAAGCATTAGTATACTATGGGATGTGTCTCAAAGCAATACAACCAAATTCTAGCTATGTTCAAGGGCCTAATCCTTTCTAACTAGTATAAATATCATGTTCATTCTCATACTCAAAGTATCTCTCAAGTTCATGTATATAATCAGCAAGAGTGTCTGCTTTTAGACTACCATCATAGAAAGAAACTTTCACCCTTACATTTATTTTATCTTAAAAAATGAGATAAAACACATGGCTAAGTCTCTTTCATCAAAAATTTATTCTTCCTCCATCTCATCCTCTGATTCTAAGTCTATTATAATTCAAACATCTCCATTTTGTCTTTTCTCGAATTTACCTTCTCAATTCCTCCAATTCCTGGTTCTTGATATTGATCAATCACCTTAGAGACTTCTCTTTCACACTTACAAATTTGTACTCATTTGATCAACTTCCACTTGATAAAACCTACTATAGTCATGCCTTCATCAAATACAACCTAGCTAGTTGAAGGTCCCATGTAGGGTGAGCTTATTCAATGTTTGATCCACATATATTCAAAGTCGGATATGGGTAAGCCAGATACATAAAATAATGAATCTCGTGCTCTTTTGGTTATGCATGCAATATAATTAAATTTTCAAACCACAATAACTCAATTATATACCCATAACACAACATACACACATAGATGATTGGACAGAGCTAATAATCGATATATCGATTCAAAGACAAAAAGAGAAAGCGATGATTTTGCAAAATAGCACAGTTCCCTTCACAACATATCTCTTGTATTAATTATTTAACCTCTTTAATCCCTATATAATTATTTTATTCTTCTATTTAATTACATATGAGACTCTTTACTAAGAGAGTTCTTGTCCAATAAATCAAACAAGCCAAATATATTTCATATCTTTTGTAATAAAATCCCAATTATATATAAATTTCCATTTTACATATGAACTAAAGAACATCCATATAACTTCCTAACAATTCATTTCTTCTAGACTATATTAAATATTACAAAATCAAATAACTTAGGGAACCCAACTTCCCTTGGAAAATAAATTAGGGAACCAACTCCCTTAGTAAATCAGGTTTTCACCTAAAAAGGTTAAAGGTGTTTTTGACTTGTAGATGCTCTTCCATCAAGATCCTTGGGAAGAAAAGAATTATTCATCAAATCCTCAATATTGGTGCCATACTTCATGACGTTCGTTTTTTTCATCCATGTAACATCTTCTACTGGTTGTTGCTTCCACTTGACCAAATACTACTACTACTTTTTACCTATGGTCTTCTTAATTACTTTATGACCCAATATGGCCTCAATCTCCTTTTTAGTTGTGTTAGGTAATCATTTCTTCCACTTGTTGGTCTAGCCTTCCTTACTTATAGGTGCATCTATTGTAACATTATCTTATTTCTAAAGGGACATAAATCATCAACATTGAAAATTGTTGATATTCCAATATCTTTTGGAAGTTCTATATCATAAGCATTTGAAGAAAATATCCTCAAAATATTATATGGACCAATTTTCTTGAGCTTTAATTTGTTATAAGTCCCTACAGGAAATATTTCCTTTCTCAAATATGCCATGACTAGGTATCCAACTCTAAAATCCAGTTGTCTTATCTTAAGGTCTTCTTTTTTCTTATACTTATTGTTGTTCTCCAATAACTATTGCTTAATCCTTTCCTAAAATTCCTACATAATCATTGAAAAATATTCACCTACTGCACTTATGAGCTCTTGATTTTTCATGTTCCTTAGCGTATACACTACCCTAAGGTGCATTCCATATAAAATTTGAAATGGGTTCATACTTGTACTCATGTTATGTAAATTATTATAGGCATATTAAGCTTTAGTAATCACTTGATGTCATTGCTCAGTATGTCATTTTCCAAACTTCTTAAAATATTTCCAAGACTTCTACTTACAACCTCAGCTTGTCCATCTGTTTGCAGATGACAAGTTGAACTGGAGTTTAGGATGGTGCCTAGTTTCTTCCATAAGGTCCTCCAAAAGTGACCCACAAACCTTGTGTCCCTATCTGATATGATGCTTTTGGGAAATCCATGTAATCTCACAATTTATTTAAAGAATAAATTGTCCATGCTAGTTGCATCAGTATTCCTTGTATAAGTAATGAAATGTGCCATTTTAGAAAATATATTTACAACAACAAAAATGGAATCACTACCTTTTTGTGTGCGAGGAAAACCAAAGACAAAATCCATGTTGATTGAATCCCAAGGCCTACTGGGAATTGGTAGTGGTTGGTACAATCCTGCATTATGAATCCTTCCTTTTGTTTGTTGACAAACTTTACATCTTTCCACAAATATTTTCACGTTACCTTACATGCCCAACCAATAATAAAATGAACTTAATACAAAAAATGTTTTATCAGCTCCAAAATGTCCATCTAATTCCCCACTATGATTTTCTTGTATTGAATTACCCTCATAGAACATCTAGGAATACAAAGTTTATTGTCTTTGAATATCAAACCCTCTTGAATCATGTAGCTTGACCATTGATTTCTGTTTGTGCCCACTGGATTTTCACATTCTGGATAGGCTTCCTTGAAATCTACATCATTTTTGTACATCTCTCTAAGTTCATCATTTGTAACATGAAACTGAAATTCTTGTAGAATTAAATTAATCCTACTTAAAGCATACTTTGTTTGATGATCCATTGGCATGCTTAATTACAAAAGTAAAGTTTTGTAAAAATTCCACCCTCTTAGCATGTCTTTAATTTAGTTTTCGCTAACTATTTATAAATTATAGAGCATGATTATCAGTAAATAGGATAAATTCCTTGGGCATAAGATAATGTTGCCATTTCTTCAAAGCTTACAAAACAACATAAAACTCCTTTTCATAAAAAGAATACTTCTATTTGGCTTCATTTAATTTATCACTGAAGTAGGAAATAGGGAATCCCTCTTGGCTCAAAACTGCTTCAATGGCAACATCATTGACATCTATCTAAACCTGAAATGATTTTCTAAAGTCTAGCAATGCTAAAATTGGTTATTATGTAATCATCTGTTTGAGTAATTTAAAGTTTCAATCAATTATTACCGTCCACTTGAAAGGTTGATTATTCCCCTTAACGACTTCAAAAATGGGTGCTTATAGACTACTAAAACTTTTTATAAAAACTTGCAAGCCCATGGAAAATTCTTACCTTGAACACATTTCATGGGATTGGCCAATTTATGATTGCTTTCACTTTGTTTGGATCAATCTTCCATTCTTCCTCTAAGATTAAAAAACCAAAATAAACTAACTCGTTCTTCATGAAACTACATTTCTTTAGTTTTAACAATAACTTCTCTCATTGTAGGGTGCTTAGAACTAACTTAAGGTGTTTGAGATGCTCTTCTTTAGTTTGGTTGTACACAAGAATATCATCCAGATAAAGAATGAAAATTGCTCCTGTAAATTCCTTCAAGACTTCATTCATCAACCTCATTAAAATACAAGGTGCATTGGTAAGGTCAAATGGCATCAGAAGCCATTCATACAATCCATGATTAGTTTTAAAAGAAAGATTCCATTCATCTCCTTCCCTTATTAAGATATTATGATATTCACTTTTTAAATCAATTTTTGAAAAATACCTTGCACCACTTAAACAATCAATTAGATAATCAATTCTTGGCAGTGAAAATCTAAACTTGATTGTAATTTTATTGATGGCCCTTGAATCAGTACACATTCGCCATCCACCATCCTTCTTTAAACTAAGCATTACTAGTATAGGACAAGGACTTAAGCTTTCTTTACTTAGGCCTTTACCTAATAACTCATAAGCTTGTCTCTTCACCTCTTCATTTTCCTGTGGAGTCATTTGATATGTTGATTTGTTTATAAGAGTGGATCCCGAAAGCAAATCAATGCGATCACTAATCCTTCTAACAGGAGGAAAATTGTTTTGCAGCCCATGCATAGTAATGTTAGAAAATTTATCTAACATGCTCCTAATTTCTTCATGAAAGTCATTCCAAATGGTGTTGGAAAGAATTACCTAAAGCTTTCCCAATGAAAGAAAATTTACCACTTTTTTTTCTTCTCACAACAATTTATTTCCACTTATGTCTAATACACTTGGTCTTGCTTCATATTTGGCTTCTTCATCTAGAAAAGGATACATGGTGTGTTTTTTACCATCCTTTTCAAGTGTGTACATGTTCCTGCTGCCATCATGGATGGTTTCCTGTCATATTTCTGCGACCTTCCCAATGAAACATGGAAAGCGTTCATTGGCATCAGATCATACACAAATTCGTCTTTATATCTTCCTATTTGGAAATCCACTTTACATTTTCGATTAACCAAAACTTTATGTCTATTTTGCAACCAAGACACCTTGTAAGGGTGAGGGTGTATTTTTTTCTTCAAATTGAATTTCTCTTTCAAAGGAAACTAAGTTATTAGTACTAAAACTATCGATCATGACTTTGCAACATTTACCTTTAGACTTTCACATGGTCCTAAATAGACTTCTCCTTTGAGTTGGCTCTTTAGCTTCCTTCTCTACTTAGAGTAATACTCTCTTCATCAACAAGGATTTTCCTGCTTTAGGAACTTCAATTGTGATTGGATTCTCATTTTCTTCTTGTGCTTCTGCAAAACGAGTACCTCTTTTTCTTTCTAATGCATTCTCAAGATATTCCCAAGATATATGTCCTAGTTTCCCACATCAAAAACATCTAGGTTGATAGTATCTTCCTTGACCTCTACCTTTGGAGAATGGATTCTCATTTTCTTCTTATGCTTCTACAACATGAACAACTCTTTTTCTTGCTAATGCATTCTCAAGACATTCCCAAGAAATATGTCCTAGTTTCCCACATCGGAAACATCTAGGTTGATAGTCTCTTCCTTGACCTCAACCTTTGGAGAATGATTTTCTTCCTCTTAAACCACCTCCTCTTGGTGATTAACTATTGGAATTCCCCCCTTCTTCTCTTGGAAATTGGACTCTTCCTCTTCGACTTTGTTGTCCTTTTCCACTTGTAGGACTCCTTCCTTGACTTCTTTGACTTTTCTTTCAAACAACTTTCTCTTCTGCCTTCAAGGTAGCTTGATATGCACCCTCAATAGTCTTCAAACATAACAGAATGATTTCATCTTGAATATCAAATCTCAAATCATTTATATATCCGACAAATTTCTCAGCATCATCTTCCATGTGAACAACTCTAATATTCAACTTGTATAACTCTTCAACTTATTCTCTAATTGACATGGAATTTTTTTTAAGGTTCTGTAATTTTCTAAAAGATTGATTTGATAATATTTAAGAAAGAATTTACCTTTGGTTTTGGCTACCATTTTGTCCCAATATTTAATCTTAGACTTTCCTTTCCTTTTGCATTCATCTTGTACTACTAGAGTACAACAACTACAGAGGTAGCTTACTTAAGCATTCACAATATGGAAATGCTACATAACTAAAAATTATATGATAGAATTAACATGTGAGTAAATGGAAATAGAAGGAAATTGATAAAATTTAACTCTTTATTGAATGATACGTCAATTTGGTCAATCAATTACAATTTGGAGGTCTTAATCTCTCCACAATTCACAATATTTAGAGCAATATGATTAAAATGATAGACAATCTAAGCATCCCTGAGCACAAGATGATACTTTGTCTTGTCTTATCTATTGTAGATATGGAGTTGTCCCATCTCCTTTGTTAATACAAAAAATATTTATAATATGCTTTAATATTGTTTAGTTCACATGGTAGCCCAATTTTTTTTGTATCTCTTCACCTCCTTGAGCGTTTAGTTTGTGTTCAATATCTTGTTGAACATTCCAAATTAAGTTTTAGGTATTTGTCTTTTAACATTTCTATAACAGAGATAAATTATGTTGTAATCATGACCTCTTTATTTCTTTCACTAAACTAAATAATTAAACAATATAAGATGCTAAGTAATTTAACAATATAAAATGCAAATTAAAACTAAATATTTAATGTTAATTAAATGAACCTAAACATGTTTGAGTGAACTTCACTATTGCTAAACACATCTACAATTTGAACTTATTTCATGAAAAATTACCAATTTTACAAATTATTCATTAGTTGTTTTATTAACTTATAATTATCTTTAAAATTACTATAAAATCATCTTACCTCAGCCAAATCCAAACTCATAATAAATCTATGGTATTTTTATTTGGATTTTTAATATTAAATAATAAAAATAAATTTTATTTTTAACTTTTATTTTATAATTTTATATTATTTTTTTTTTTTAATGTAATCAATATGACTTCCATCTCTACATATTTATTTTTTATATACAACCAATTTACTATATATATACAACAAAATCATGCCCTATCATGATTTAATGGGCATTATACTTACCACATGGTATAACTCCTGGATTAATCTAATATAATGTCGAATATTAAAATCCCACTCTAGTCTTATATGATAAATTTTACGGAATAATAATATTATGGAGCTTGATTTATGATGGTTGAAGTCTGCACATCTAAATAAAATGAGTTATAGGCATCTTGAATATAACATGGATGCAAAATAACAACTTGATTTTTCTGCGTTGGGAAACTTTACAAACCGACAATAAAATCAAGCATTGGCTTGAAAAACAGTTTTATTCATTCTTATTTAGAAATCAATATTATGAGAAGACTTCATTGTGACTACATACAAATAAATATAAATGATACAAATAATAATAATGGTTAGGTTACATATAAAAGGGAAAAAATATGTAAATTTTAATCTTAATTTTTTTTAAGCTAGTTCAAAAAAAATTATATTAATATAAAAATTTTACATTGATTATATAGAGATTGCAATTTTCCATCTAAGGACGTTGACACAAACTTAAAGAGGAGACCACATGGAATAAACAGAGTAGAGAACATCACCCGACTTTGGGATTGTCTTCGGAACGACTCTTTTTGCCTTTCTTTCTTGCAACCTTGGTCCAACCTACAAGAGGCAAATCAACCAAGGTAATCTGCAGGTTGTTGTTGAGAGCTGGGGGTGTTTCCTTGTCGGAGTCAGAAGACACAGATGCATGAACACACTTAAGCATACCCAAAGAGACATCTTTAGTAACCAAGTCCCTGTTTGTAGGGTGCATTGGGATCCCAACAGATTCCTCATAAGGTTGATAGTGACATTTTGATCCTAATTTCTCGAAAGAATATCATCATCGACGCCCTCATCCTCTTGATCAGAAGGAGAAGAAGGCCTCCTCTCCAGAGGGGACTGGTCATAAGCTTTCCAACATTTTGATTTTGACATTTTGTTGTGTCACTCCCTGGTGGAGGTTGACCTAGGGAAAGAATTTTGTAGATACCAAGTTTGAAGACAAAGTTGACACTGAAACACTGTATTCTCATAATCCAAGGATTGGGTCCAATAGTAATCACCAATTTTTAAGTTTATTTTATCCGACAACCCTTTACTAATGTCAATTTCCACACAGATTCTTCCATATGTGTATAAGCCATACTATTCTCGGGAGGTATTTGTGGCAAGATAATGTCCTAAGGAATTACCAATGCCCTCAAATACAGAGAAATGTCATAGATGGGCAAGAAAATTTGGAAGCTAAACCCAGATTGGAAGTTTGGTGATAAATGTTATAGAGGGATCGAATAGACTAGTTGTACCCCAAAACCAAGGTCCACTAGTTAGGGCCTTCCGATAATCCTTTGATTCGGAAAACAACACTATAAAGAAACCCTTGGAACAGAGGATAACCTTGCATTTTGACGTCCAGGTCTTGGGAATGTACTTATAAAGGTCCACTGAATGTGGCCATAAACCATTGAATGTGGCCAAAACCATTGAAGTGACAAATGAGGTTGTTCTTAGAGTAGAGTTGAAGTTAATACTCTAGAGTTAGGTGTGAAATTTCTACAGATGGAACATCCTCAACTTTGTCCACCCGGTATGGTCCAGGCGCTGCCTGGTCCTATTAAGAGCTAGAACCAAACTTGAGAACACCATTGAAGGAGAACAATTTTGAAGCTAAAGATGCCCTACCACCCATAGCACAACCATTTAGGCATGCAACAAGAGATATGGAGGCATCCTTCACAATACCATAATCTTTGAGTTTCTAATTCGTTTATAGTTGCCTTCCTTTGTAAAGGAGCCTAAAAGAATCCTCCTGAATTCTTATCCTTGCTTTAACTTTGTCTTTGAGCATGGATACACCATCAGTTGCGATGACCAGGAGGCAGAGGGATTTACATACAAATATTGGACAAAAATTAGGAAATTTTGGAGCCAACTGTCCTTGTTTCCTTCTCTAGTTGATTGATTAATTTTTTCAAACACATTACTTTCTTTCTCATTGTTAGCATCAACAAAGGTGCCATCGGGGAGGCCATGAGGACTAGCAAAGGCATGGCATTTGAAATCCTGTAGACTGGTGAGGGTTTCATACTAAACAAAGGTTTCAAAATATCGACAGAGGCTTCATTGGGGAGGTTGTGAGGAAGAGTGATGACATGGCGTGTGAAATCTTGCAGACTGGTGAGGATTTCATACCAAACAAGGGTGTCGAAAATATTGACATGGGCTTTGTCGAGAAGGTCGTGAGGAAGAGCGAAGGCTCTGTCGAGGAGGTCATGAAGAAGAGCGAAGGCATGGTGTTTGAAGTCTTACATACCTATGGGGGTTTCATGCCAAACAAGATCTTCAACAACCTAAAAAATACACAGTCCCTGCTTTATTTTCAACTCTCGCAACACAATAACCAATCCACATGCCATCAAAATCTACTCCCATAACATGAAGCGTGGAAACCTAAAACATAAAAGTATGAGGAAAATATAAGTGAACAACGATCATTGGAAGTTTATGCTCACCATCACACCTCAATTTTAATCTTAATTTCATACCTATTCATTTATAACATTACTTGTGCTCTCACACATAATCAATAATTCACTATTATGCAATGCATAGCATAACTCTCTCTCATAATAACACTGATTTTTAACAACCTTACTTGGTAGTCATGAATCATAATTCCCATAAGATCTTAAATTTTGAAACGGACTTCCATAATTGCAATTAATAAGTGATAAAGGGAAAAGGAATAGATATTCTATCATTCCAATATTAAATCATATAACATTTTATGATATGGTTTTCACAAACTTTTGTATTAAGAGAAGCCAAGTATTCTTACAATTCAAGATTGGAGATGTATATTTAAGTAAGTTAATAAAATAAGTTGGAAAATGTTAATAAATAAATAGAAAAATGATTTACGTAAATATATTTTAATTTATAATTAAAAAAATTACTCGCTAATATTTAATAGATCAAATTCAAATTAAATTGATAAAAACTAATTATAAAATTTTAAATTTTAAACGTGTAAAAATAAATTTTTAAAAGTGATTAAAATTCCAAGTGTTGTCTTCCGTATGGAAGTGCATAAGCAATTCATTTGCTTGAAGGAAGAAAAGCATTTTAATGTCTTCTCCATAATTCTTATTAGTTGGAAAACAAAACCGTAGGCTCATACTTGCACCAGTGGTCTAGTGGTAGAATAGTACCCTGCCACAGTACAGACCCGGGTTCGATTCCCGGCTGGTGCAATGCCGTCAAAACAGTTTTAGTTGATGCAATGGCGCCCGTTAACATTTTAAATCGTGCTGCGAAGTGGCAACAATTGGATATGTGAAATTTTTTAACAAATTTGAACTGATGGAACGGAATCGACCATCTGAAGGGATATTGCTACTTTAGTTTTAGACCATCGTATATAGTTATACATGGTAATTTAATCCTTCATTTCATTTAAGATTTTATTAAGTTTGGTAAGATTTTCTGATTTTGAATTTACTGACCCGACTATAGAGAAAAGTAACACAAAATTCAAATCCATCGCCAATTTAACTACCCAAACAAACAAATAATAAATAATTATTAATAACAAATTAATAATTTATAATTATTAATCAATTTTAAATTATCAATATTACTATTTTTTACTTTCCTTGAACATAATATTCTAGTTCTATTCTTTATTTATTTTTACTTTCTTTTCTAGCATTAATCTGTACTTTTTGTCTTTGGTGTAGTTTTCGCTCAAAAAAATCTAAACACTTCAATGAAATCACAAAATGTTCTATGACTTTTCTTCATCATATTCTTAATGAATATTCATCCTCATATTCTTAATTATTCTTAATTATAAAAATCTTGAGGCTAAAATAAAATAATAAACACAAACTCTATTAGCCTTTTACTCTCATTTCCAATGTGCCTTCCTAAATTTGTTATTAAATTTATTTAATACGAGATGAGTTTGGACTTTCATACTAAAAAAATATTTAAATAATACTTTACCAATCTACCACCATCTAAACAAAAACTCTATTAGCCTTTTACTCTCATCCCCAATGTGCCTTCCTAAATTTGTTATTAGATTTATTTAATACCAGATAAGTTTGGATAAAGATTTGGTAGAAATTGAGCTAGACTACTTCAAATATATGCTTTTGCTACTATCCGGAGTTGAAACTCCTATAAAGTGTGTCAAATGTGATAATTTAAAAGGGAAAAGAAAATGAAGTATATAATCTTTTATTATAAAGTTGGAAGGGTAAATTTGTTTTTAGTTATTAATTTGTATTATTATAATTTTTTTTTTTTATTAATTTTATTTATTTTTATTCGAAAAGAAATAAATCGTCTTTTTTTTCTTTTTCTTTTTTTTATGGATTTTAATTTTTAAGATATTATTGGATAATTTATCAACATAAATCACTAGTTATCAACAATTAATGAGAAAGTAATTTAGAGTTTAATTGGAAGCAAAAAAATTAGGAGATATATTATAGCAAATCTGGAGAGGGGAGGCAAATTGGGTCATAATTCCCTCTAAATGAAGAAGTTATGTCACAACCCCTTTTAGATGAGGAAACTACAACTTTCTTCCCAATAATCCAAGAATCAATCCGTAGTTTTAGCAATCAACCTTCCCATTTTTTCAAAACATTTGGAAGAAAGTCTTGAGGTGAAGTTGCAAGCTTTTGTTTCCAAAAGAAGGCCATGGCATTTTTTGACCTAGATTTAATGAGGAAATTTAAGGGGTATTTAGCCCTCCCCAAAACAATAGCTCAATGGATACAAAAATATTGGAAATCACATTTAAATTCAAAGCTTCCTATGTGATAGAGGTTTAATTATCTCTTCCCTTTTGAGGTGAAAGAAGACAAAGAATTGATATTTAAAATAGGCCCTTATTTCCTTGGAGAAAGGGGTACATATCTAAATAAATGGACTACGGATTTTAATCCAGAAAATGGCACACCCTTGACAATTACTATGTGGCTATTGCTCCCACATTTCCCCCTTTAGTGTTGGAATGATGAAGCCCTGCAATGCATTTGGAATTTGTTAGGAAAGTACATTCCTATGATTAAACCAAAAGAAATTGTGTCCCATGTCCTCGAATATGTGTGAAATTTGATCTAGAAAAAGGGATACCAGAAGATGTAATGATCGAAATAAATAGTTGGAAGTATCTTTAACAATTGGACCAAATACAGCTTCCATTCAAGTCTATCAACTTTCTCATAAATATAGATGCTAAAAATTGCAAAAAATTAAAACATCGATCAACTAGAAATAACACCCACCACAAACATGGTAGTAATGTACAATGCTTTGTCCTACTTAAAACCTTTTTCATTCACTAAGACAACACAAGTAGGTCAATCTAGAGAACAAGCTTTGTCCAAGTCATGACTTACATCTTGTAAGATAACTTAAGGAGGCTAACCTAGGGGACAATCTTCAAAGCAAGACAACGAGCCATCTTCTCCAACGAGGAACAAGAATATCCAAGGAACAAATATATATGAGATTTTGGGATGGGAAGATATGAAACATCATATGGATTCCTAGCACAATATTCTACATGAACTATATGAATCTCTCAAGAAAGGGGAGCCATTTTAGTCCAAATTTCTTCAGAGGAGGTTCAGAATCCAAGGGTTTTTCCTCCCAAAGAATTAAAGGAATCCCCAACACCATTGATATTTTAAAGTGAAGAGGAAGGTGAAACCCCTCTTGGATGGAAAGACGTGGCAAACTTCAAGGATGCCCAAATCAAGCAATTAAAGAATCATACATTGAGGTTTCCTCAAAGAACATCAAAGGAGAAGGAGCTTTGGAGGAACATATCCCTTGAAAATTACGAAGAAAGACAATAAAAATGAAAAGATAAGAACAAGTATAAGAAAAATATAACTATGGGATTTCAAAAATGTTGACAAATTATCCACTTACAGCCAAGACTTTCTTCTCAAAGTCTACACAAAGTCTTCAAAATTTACACAAGAAAGGCTCTACTCTACGTTGTTGAATTTGCACCACAACTTGCACCACATGTAGGTATGTCAACACGTAGGTTATCTTCTAGATTAGAATACATGTATATAGGTTTTGTGTTGAAAGTACAAAATGCACTTGTTGTAGCTCCTAGAGACAACCCCTAGGTTGAGGAAAGGGTCAATGCCTAAGACATCTTAAAGGAGTGCTTTGAGGATTTGTTGAGATTTTTGTTGCACTCTGTATTTAATATAATTGGAATTAGATTTATTTAACACTTGGTTTAATCAACCTTTACTGAGGTAGAATTAGACATACACATATGTATATGTAGGTAGATATCACTCATCCCAAGGATAAATCTCCTGATATGGTGGTTGACACATAGTAAAATCAAAATGTAGCTTAATATTTTTTGTTATAGTAAAAATGGAGAGAGAGAAAGTAAGGAAGGAATACAATGCATAGGGCTGGATAATACAGAATCCTAAGCAACGAGTCCCAACAAAACTATGGAAGAACAAGGAGATGAAAGTGCAGAAATTGTGGAGCGCATTTTAAGGTTTCTAGCTCTATATTCTCATGGGTACATTATGTCACGAAATAACATTGGTAAATTTGTGATCTCACTCGTATTGTTGGTTACAATATAACACTATTAAATATGTAATTGCACAGGTACCGTTGCTATCCTATAACATAAATAAATCCATAATTTGAGAGTGAAACCAACAACTTCTTTACACAATCTCAGAGGAAGATAAACATGCATGAAATGAAAAATAGAGGGGAACCCATACTACAAATCACTTTGCTTGGAATCACCAGATCTTCTTCATTAATATTTGAAAATGGAGTCCATATCATAGGTCCAACACAATTGAAATTTGTATAAGAATTAGCACCTCGTGAACAAGCCATTGAACCAAGAGTTGGAAGCTCTTTCTGTATACAAAACTCAGAATATTTGCAAATACAGATTTCAGACTTCTGGGAATAGGATTTAGGAACCAGTCAAATGAGTTTCTTCCCCTTATTTATGGGTGGAGGGGAAGCTTTGAATCCACAATTACAAAATATCTTCTAATGTTACAGATGTTTGATCGACTTGCTATCTCGGCATGCACATATTCAAATGATTACATAATATGTTGATTCCTTCCTTAAAATGCAGAAATTACAAAATAACAAAACATGGGAAAACTGAATGATGGCTATAGAAAAAAATATCCATGCCAATTCCTGTGATCGCCTCTAATTAGGCCACGTCTTTGCCACGATGTTCCTTCATAGCTACCGGCCAATATACATGTCGCTTTCTCACCCTAACTGTGTAATCTCCCTTCTTGGAGTTGGCCATGATCAAGTGTGGTGGTGTTGAAGATGTCTTGTGACATAACTGCCGACCCCTCCACCTGCATACACTCTAGTCTATACTATAGGAACCCAATAAATCTCGTAACTCTTATAAAATATCGTTACAAAAACATAAGACTATGATCGCCCTTGACTCCTCTTACTTAAGCTCCTTTATCGCTTACCACCCATGGGACCACTACCTGTTACCAATGGCTTAATGCATAGGATCTACAATATTAGATCCTTCTATCCTTGTAACTTCATTTGGAATAACATTCTGAAAACATAATGTTTTGATGCCTTCAAGGTCCTCTTCTATTGGCCCTCTTCCTATTTATCCCATGGGACCCTGTCGAGGGCCTATCTCCCTTTGTAATTCGTGCTTCACCCTTGGTTCTTTGGATGTTCATGACCAAGCACCACCAAATATTTGAGCCCCTTCACCATCAGAACTTTTGTAAATTAGAATTTACACGGGAGTTTCGATATTCACATCCCCGATATGTCCCATAGAACTTAGGTGCTAAATTTTCCTTTGGATTTTGGTTTTGTGAATCTATCACAACCATGTTCTAGTCTGCATCAGAATCCCTCTTCATCGGAATTTTTCAAATTAATAATTAACACTGGAGTTACGAAAACTCCCACTTCTGATGAGCTCATATCTCTTGGTGCTTGGCCTTAGCTTTGCACCCTTGTTTCTATGGAGTTCCCATGGTCGGGCGCCATATAATATCGAAGCCCTCTTCATCGGAACATTTTTAAAAGCTAATTATAAAATAGTTATGATTTCTCTCACCTATGAAATACAACTCTTTGGAATGATGTCATGTTTGCGTCATAATCTTCGTGTGGCACCTCCTGAGTTGTGAAACATGTCACCCAGATTTGTCCCTTTAGGCCCTCTAAAATTCTAAAATTGCCTTCCACGTGTCCTTGTCTAGCCATGTCATGCTGGCGTAATCTCCCATGTCAGCTTCTCGAAACCAACTATCTGTTGCGATGTGTCTAGTTTTGAGGAGAGAGAAAGTGTCCCTAGGGTCCTTGGTTTTGTGTTGGTTTCCTTTGTATTTCCATGACCAAGTGCCAATTTGTATTGGAGCCCCTTTTCATCAGATTTTTTTCAAAAAATAATTAAAAACAATTCTGATGCCTTCACCCTTCCATATCCCTTCTTGGCACTTAGGTGCTCTTCCCACTCTACGCCCTCAGTTCTTTTGATTCTTTGTGACCAATTGCCTCATGATATCGGAGCTCCTCTCATTGGAAGCTTTTCAATTAAGAATTAAAGTAAAGTTCTGATGCCACAATCCTCTAAAATTCCATCTTAGCACTTAGGTGCTCCGCCCAGTTTTATGCCCTTGGTCCCTTTGGTTTTCCATAATTGGGTTCCATATAAAATCAAAGCCCCTCTCATTGGAACTTTTTAGTAAAGGAATTTTAAAGGGTTCTGATGTGATCAAGTCCCAAATTTTGAAACTCTTCTTTAGATTTTGGCTTTCCTTTTGCCTTTGAGACTTATGCTTTTGATTTTGGCTTCCTCCTCATGATTTCAACCTCTTATATTTTCCCTCCTCTTTGGCCTTTTCACACTTCGACTCCCCTTTTTGGCCATCATTCGACATCGTTTGACACAATTGAAAAAAGGTGTAGTAGGTGACAACATCGGCTCAACTGGGGATAATATATTGCAAGCAATGCATTGAGAACCTACATATTAGTGTCTTATATCCATTGGGCATGGAGTCATTTTATTCAAATATATGAAAAGAAAAAACAACATAAACATTAAGAACTCAAAGAATTATTGGTTTATACAATGGCTCACCAGTATGTACAGTGAGTGAAAATGAACCTCTTTAGTGCTGGAAGTAAAGCTTGAGAAACTACCCATTCATAGGCAACTTAAGCACTTCACCATCCATGTTTTCCAACAAAAAATATTGTTCCCATTTGCCTCAACAATCTTGAAAGGTCCAAACCATAAGGGATCAAATTTTCCATGTTTTCCTTTATATTCTCATCTAACGTTCCACCTGAGCACCAAATCCCTTAGATGTAAGGTTTTGTCTTTTTTCCTTTCTATCAAATAAAGCCTTCATCTTTTCCTGATTTTGAATAAGATTCTGAGTCACCTCCCCCCTTGTTTCTTGAAGTTATACTAGCTGATTGATCCTCCTGGTTCAAGAATTTGGCTCTTCGTCAATATCCTATAGAATTTTGGCCACTGACATTGCTAGTTGTATAGGGAAAATTGCATCTTTCCCATACACTAATTCAAAAGGAGATTTCCGAGTTGACCTCTTGGTAGTAAATCTATTGGCCCATAAAACAAACTTTAGTTGTGAGTCCCAATTTTTTTGATTTTCTTATATTGTCTTCTTAAGAATCCTTACCAAGTTTTTATTTGACAATTCAACCAATCCATTTCCCTGTGGATAGTAGCTAGTGGAGTGACCCACAATGATGTTATACTTATGGAAGAAGCTCAGAAACTTGGCAGAATTAAAAACTTGAGCATTATAAGTATAATCTTCCTTGGGCAACCAAACTTGACAAGGATATTCTCGTCCATGAATTTGATAACCACAACATTTGTTTCATTTCTAGCTGGGACTGCTTCCACCCACTTAATGAAGTAATTGGTAGTTGTAAGAATTCATTTATATTGATCATCGGAGGGTGGGTGTATTTCCCCACTGAAGTCTAACCCCCACTATCTGAAAGGTTATTTAACAAAAACAAGGATTAAAGGAAAAGATGTTATTTTATGCTTTTTAGCAAACATGGCACTTCTCACAGCCCTGAACATATGCATGTATCTCACCAAACAGCTTGGGCCAATAGAAAAGTTCTTTGAGAATTTTAATGGTTGTAGCTCTCCAACCATAACACCCCCCCGCCCCCCCCACAAACAATTATGGAACTCATCCATCACTTTATGGATATCTTGTTCGACCAGGAATAAAAGGAAAATTCCCACTGGGTCTTTCCAATACAATTGGCCATTTTAAATGACAACCTTTTGGTCTTTTAGCCTCAAAGCCATGTATTTAACTTTATCAAAATTGACTGAACAACTCAGAAAAAGTAAATAGTGGTTTATATCTTTATACTAGTGAGACACGAGGTACTTCATCTGGATTTTTTTTGTTGCAGTCTTGACCTTATTTTGCTCCTCTTCTCTTCGGCTTTCTCCTTCCTCTGTCAACAAATTTATAACCAAGGATTGGAAGTTTGATTTAGACAAGATTTTAGCTAATCCCTGCCCCTTGATCAGCTTCATGGGTTTGATCTCCATGTCGTATTCTTGGATTTTAGCAATCGATTTACCTCTTTTCCCCTCACTGTCCCCTTGTACCAGAATGTCTTTCACATCAGTTGTAGGAACATAAGTTTTTATTCTTGATTGCAGGAAATATATTTAGAGAATGTTATACTCTAACTCAACATCCCATAGCACCTGGTTGAAAAATGCTATTGGTTTCTCATGTCCTTATTATTTTTCTGCAATAAGACAACAACCACTATATGAGAGAAGAAAAAGAGAAAATGAAAAATGGTTTTAGATAGTCAAGGCTGACTAATACAGGAGCTTCTGCGAAGGCCCTTTTGATCTTGGAGAATGACTCCTAAGCTTCTTCATTCCATTTTACCTACCTATCCTTCTTCAACATATCTATAATTTCTTTAATTATCTCAACATAATTGGGTAAGAAAGTTTGGATTTATTTCTTATTTCTTGGTAATGGGATGTTGTTGATGGCTTCCACTCTCTTGGGATCTATCTTCAACCCCCTCTTTTTCCACGATGTGTCTTAGCAACTTTCCCTAACTTAGAGAAAACCAAGACTTCTAAGGATTTAAAGGCAGGCCATATTTTTTGAATTTCTCAAAAGTGAGTTGTAGATGTTCAATATGCTCCTTATCTATTTTTGAAAAACCAATGGTATCATCTAGGTAAATTACCACAATTTATCTTTTTCTCCCACAAACACTATATCCATTTCTCTCGGAAAAGTGGATCCTGCATTAATGAGGCCGAAGGGCATTCTAGCATACATAAATGTTCCCCAAGGCATGGTGAAAGAAATTTTCTTTTGATCCTCAGGATGCACAACTACTTGATTATATCCAAAAAACCATCCATCATAAACATACGAGAAGAGCCCACCACCTTTTTCAAAATGTAGTCCATTTTAGGCAGAGGATAATAATCCTTTAATGAGGCCTTATTCAGATTCCTAGAGTCAATATACAACCTTATTTCCCCATTCTTCTTCCTGATAGGAACTAGATTTTCCACCCAATTTGAATACCTCAGAGGAACAATAATTTTAGCTTGGAGAAACTTCCTCACCTCTTTCTCAATTGATGAGAGTAAGATAGGGTTAATCTGTCTAAGCTTCTATTTGAATGGTTTCACCCCACTCTTCAAAGGAATTTTATGTTGGATGATATTAGTATCAAATGTTTTTAAATCATCATAAGACCAAGAAAAAACATCCATATACTGCTTTAAAATATCTAGGTACCTTTGTTTATGTTCCTTAGGAACTCCTTTAGACAACTTAATTATCTGGGGACCTTGATCTGAACCAATATTGCAATATTCCACCTATTCTTCAAATTCTTGCTCTGAATGGCTTGGAAGCCATATCATTTGAGTTAAATAATATTCCAGGGGAACTAAACCTTTGGGGATAGTATTACCTTTCAATTGTAAAATATTGTTCACTACAATGGTTTCTTCCCACTTGGCCTGTTGTTCATCTATCTCTTTCTCTTCCTCCTGATCAATCTCTGAGCTTGAGAATTCTCCAACGACCTCCATGAAGCATTTGATATGTTCCTCATCTTCAAACTCCTGCCAATACTTAATATTGTCTAGTATTGGCGACTTGTATCTGACTTCAATTTCGCATCCAAGAAAGGGGTTTTGAGGAGGATTCAAGTTACTTGTAGCTACAACTAAGGAATCAACCATCTGATTTCCATCTCTGGGAAAAAAGTGGATGTTAAAAGCTAAGAAAAATTTCTCAATCAGATCCCATACCTCATTTTAGTAGGCCTTTAGTCTTGGATGTTTGGTTTGGCGTTGACTTCGGATTTGTTTCATCCCCAACTCTGAACCCCTAAATATTGCGAAGCACACAATGTTGATATTTCTGGTAGCTTGCAGACCTAGTAGCAAACTTCATATTCAACAACATTATTTGTGGCTTCAAACTCCAACTTGAAAGAGAGAGGGATCAAGCTTCCTTCTAGGGATACCAACAACACACTTGCCCCATTTCCTTCCCTCGAATAAGCAACATCAAAGTATAACTTCCATACTTTTTCACACTCCAGTGATTGTTGGTCTAGTCAGACAGAACATTTCACCTGTGTCTCATCCATGATTTGATCGTCTTCCTCTAATAAGAAAAATATTTCTCTTTACCATACACAGGGGCATTATTTGAACAGTCGATCCTTGTAACTGTCTTCACCATTCTTGCTTCTCTATATAATCAAAACTCTTATCCACTAAAAACATGAATGGTAGCATATGTTAAATCCATTTTTATGGATCCTCCAATTTTCGATCCCCATGATCCAGACAAGAGCATACCAAACCTCGCAGGGATATCAACCACTACAATATCCATTACAACACTCTTCATAGGGATCTAAGCCAAATTGACGACCAGGTATTTAATCAATCCTGGACATTTTACTCTCTTGGAGTCAAAAGAATAAAAATATTTAATATATGGTCTTGTTATTTTCATCCCCAATTGCTCCATAAAAAACAATGGCATCATATTATGAGAAGCTCTTGAATCAAGCATGTAGTTAGGTAAGATAAGTTCATGAATCACAAAGTGACATAGAATGGGGGTTCAGAAGGGTCTTGTTCCTCAACATGAGGTCCAAATACAACCATGGGTCTTTCTTCTTGGAGGTTCAAGTTGTCTTACTCAAGGGCCATGGTGGGAGGACACATGAACCGAGATACTTGAACTTTGTAATTTGGATGTTTCAACAATTCGGTTAAGGGAACAAATATTTTGACCTTACCCAACTCTTTTTGAAGACTAAATGCAGGGGGATTCCCATCAATTGTGACCATGCCATCATACGCTTTTTCTTTATCATAGAGTGGTTTGGATTGTAAGGGAAACTATTCTATTTTAGAAACTTCGAGCTTGTGGACAATGGAATCTGAAGGGTCTTTCTTTTTTAGTGAGGCTTGGTCTAGTGGATTCTTTCCTTTCTCTGTTGATTTGGGAGGATTGGTGGGAGAGGACTCCTGCTTTTGATCGTGCATTCTAAATATTTTCCTAGAATATCTAAGATCATATTTCCTGTGTATTTGGGATTGCATGAAGTCAACAAACAATCTACAATAGTTTTTGATCTCACAATCATCCAGTGGGGCCTCCCAATCATCCCCTTATACTTTAGTGACCTCTATTTCATTTTATCCCTCTAAAAGAGAAGAAAACTGATTTTCTTGGACTTTTATTGTGTTGGGTATGGAGCATGATTATTTAGAGGTCTTTGTTTCAGCTGGATGTATACCCCAGGAAGATTGTACACCCCTCCACACGGGGGGGTGTAGGGAGGACTTGTCCCCCCCAGTTGGGGGGTCCGGGGGCCAGCGGTTTAAGTTTTAGGGGCAATGCCCCCGAAGCTAAAAACAAATGTAAAATTTCCTTGTAAAAGTGTAGTAATTTCTAGTCAATCTGGGCCGTTCATTAGGCAGATGATCTGACAGTAGAATTTATGTTTAGTTTAGGGTTTTTTTCCCTAGAAGGCAACCCCTCTCTTGGTATAAGGACATTTTGTATTGAGGCTGTGTAATAGATGTGTATTCTCTAAGCGAGAAATAGAGAGGTGAGACTGTGAGAGAAAACAGAGGATATTACAGCAGATCTGTTGTAGGTTGTGTCTCTTCATTTTGCTGGATAATAGAAAGGAAGAACTGGTTGTTCGAGGTGGACATAGCCCAAACTGGGTGAACGACATATATCTGTGTCTCTCTGGTTTTATGTGTTTGTGTTTTTTCGCATATTATATGTCTTGCATTTCTCCATCATATATAATATTTTTCTAACATATTGTTTCTTTGGCATTTTCTTCTGAGTCATCTTCAAAATACAATGGAGGTTGAAAGTGATCTTGTTTCTCCCTTCTCTCCCTTTCCAAGAGTTGCAAAGGAGGTCTCCTATACTGAGGATTAAAACTTTGGTTAGGAGCGGGTTGGCTTTGTCGAGGAGGGTTTTTGTTTTCTAACTCCATTTTCACAATCTTGTTCAAAAAGTTTCTTATTAGCTTGTTCATTTCCTCAAGTTTCTGCTCTTGAGTTTCCTTTCTCTGGTTTGAGGAACTAGCTTCCTCTTTTCCCCTTATTCTATCTCCATGATCAACTCCCCCTCTCCACTTCCTAGTAGAGGTGAAATTTTCTTCAACTTCTAAAGCATCTATTTGAATCTGGTATAAGGAGAGAGACTTGTCAAGCGGAATGAGTTATACTTGCGGACAAATCTAACCTTCCTAGGAGTCTAAGACTCTCTAATGACAAACAAACCAAATAAGAGCTATCCTTCTCTAGATACACATCATTTTACAAGAATTCAAATGTTCTCGATCTTACCTTAGGTCCAATGCTTGTTGTAGTAGTCCAGTCTTGTTGATCCGGATGAGCTCATCCTTCACCTTCAGACCTGCATTCACTAACAAGGCAAACAATTACATAGCATCTGAATATTCATTATAAAACAA
>APFE030342190.1:62234-78632 GCA_000404065.3 Pinus taeda | reverse complement strand
AGTGTCATACCTCCGTCATCCCACTGCTCTCCAGCAGGCAGCGGCATATCTGGGTCTCCTCGGAAGTCGATACCGGCGTACGGCCAGTCCTCGACAAAGATGACCTGGTGCTCCAACCACTCTCTGAAGCAAAGACCCCAGGACACTGATCGTCCACCGCCTCCGCGAGGCATGACTCGGGCCCACCTGGTGGCCCTCATCTCCCGCGCGTTGCGTGGCGGGGCTAGCACCATAGTCTGCAACTGGAAGGCCGGCACCCGCTCGAACATCAGTGGGAGCAGAAGAGAACCATAACCGAACTGCTTCGACTCTCCGTGTCGACAGTTGTTTAGTTGCCTCTTCATGCTGTTCGTCACAGCCACCGCCCAGTTAAAGATCATGGGCTCCAAGCAATATAGAGCAAGTAAGAGATTGGCCTTTGAGGCCTCATGGTTTTCCAAGCTCCCCGCTGCCCGCGTGACCAGAAAAAGGATGGTACAGAGAACTATGTCGGCACGCTCACCGACACCCACCGATGGGATACTGCACTTCCCACTCCGCGTCTTAACCGCTTGTGGGTAGACACGAGCCATCAATCGGTCTAGCGTCTCGTTGCTAGGGCGCTGCCCCTCCAGAATAGGCACCAGACCTCGGCGGGACAACCCAGTCAAAAAATATATATCACTGGAGTCGAACTCAATGTCTCGACCCCGGATGGTGAATTTTCCATCCACTAGGTTCCATGCCCTGATCAGTAACTCCAGCAGGTCTGGCTGAGCTCTCAGTCTCGGAGTAAGGAAGAACTTCAGTAAACCGCATGCCCGCATAGCATTGTGGAATCCGGCATCAGCAAAAGCGGCAACATCCTCGTTATCATGGTCCCTCTCTTGCCAAGTAAATGCCATTGTGCCCTACAAAAGCACCCAAGACCCATTTAGAAACTTGCATGTGGAAGAAAGCATTTAAATTTTAAAAATTACTATGTCTCGGCGCCAGCGCAACTTTTTCTAAAACAGTCACGCTGAAAATGGCCACCCCATGTATTTTCCACTGGGCCAGCGCAGAAGGACACGGGTTTTCCGCGCTGACCCAGAACGGGCTACATGTTGGAAAGCCCGATCAGCGCGGACCCGATAGTGAAATCCGCGCTGACCGAGAGCGCTCCAAAGCGCAAAGATTTTGGCCAAATGGCCAAATCTTACAGTCAAAATACATAAAAATACAACCAAAATGAAAGGCAGGGCAAGAGGAACCTACCTGGAACAAACGGTCGGGAAATCAGCATCCGGATGAGGAAGAATCAGCTCCGTCAACTTTGTAGTAATTTCACGTTCTCCAGAGCTCCAATAGTAAAATGGTAAAAATGGTTTTACAAACCACCTATTTATAGTAAAATTTCCAAATTTGGTCAAAATTCCTTGTAAATGTGGGTTTTTTACTATGATTTTGCCATGCGCTCACCTAGATGTAGTAGATTATGTCTTGACGCATATTTTATTATAATTTTTTGACGTATCGAACAGGTTTATGCGGGTATTTGTCATGTGCAGGTCCTCGAACCCAACATGGTCGCGGTGGATTTCTATACACTTGATCCCAAAATGTCGTCGTTAAGCTCTTTTCCGACACAAAACAAGAAAAGATTGCCGAGCCCCCTCTCAGCTCGTCTAAAAGGAATGAGAGGCGGTCGTTTTAAAGCTCTTTTTTGACCGTTTAAAACAAGAAAAGATTGCCGAGCCCCCTCTTAGCTCGTCTAAAAGGAACGAGAGGTGGTCGTTTTAAAGCTCTTTTTTGACCATTTAAACCAACAAAGATTGCCGGGTGTTTGTCGTTTCGCACTCGTTATTGGTTCTAAAACGACGTGCTTCTGGCCGCTTTTTTACTTTTTCGGTTCAAAGTCACTATTTATGAAACGTGCTCCTCGATCGTAATGATCGGGCAGTTCTTTCGAGCATTGTTTTATACTTTTTCGGGCTTGAGAGACAAATTTATGAAAAAGCACCCCCCTGGAGTTTCCTTTTCAGCTGTCTTTTCAGACTCTCTAAACATGAAAAGGCGCCGAGCTTCTCGTTTTTCAGGCTCGTTAAAACTGAATGACATCGGGCTTCGTCGAAATGACGCTCTCCAAGCATATGTTATCCCCATCAGGCTTTTCATCCAAAAATAATCGGGGTACTCGCCAGAAATGGTGGGGGAAATAAAGGAACAGTAATCGTCGTCATCGGCAGTATGTCGATCTTAAACATGGCACTGTTTGCATTCGTGTCTGGGTGGGGACATCTCATCTCACTGCACTTTTGCCTTCATGGGTTTGGGTTATCCTATTTTGCCACTCATCTGCTCATTAACTTCTCATTTTGAACTCTGATCATTTGACCCCCAAATACTGCCAAATCCGTCATTGTGCCGCCGATATGTTCAAGAGAAGTTGACCTCTGCAAGTATAACCTCCCTCTGATATTTCATGCAAAACAAGCTTGTCTCTACCTATCTCGCGTCGATGATGTGGGAATCATTATGGCCCACCTTCGATAAAGATCACTTCCTGTCGACTTCAGCTCATTATCCAGGAGTGACCTAGAGACTCCCTTCATGTACCTTGGGGCCTGCGTGCCTTAAGGGCAGGTTCTTCGTGTTCAACGTGAGGTTTTCATCATTGGCCTCCGATCGAATGATTCCGCAGGTGTTCGACATCGGCTCATTTATTCACATGCCGTGGATTGTACCTATAGTACCTTGAGGACCATCGTCGTTATTGGTGGCCCCTCTCGCGTCTGTTAACAGCTCTCATCATTGGCTGGTAATCAGACGATGTTCAAGCATGTTCGACTTCAACACATATATTCACATGTTTGAACTTGTACTGTTGGATTCGGATTGTGGCAGACCCCCCCCCTCTGGCTAGTCCATTATGACCAGGCGATTTTGTGACATCTATTACACTCATGCGATATTTGATGTGCGAACTACCCGAGTCTTCTTAGGTATTGGGCTGCGACCATACCTCTTATCATTATGGTCTTCTCAGCTGGGTGGCTGCGTCCACGCCACAGACCCTTTTTCTATATGTCTTTTGGATGGATGTGCCCATGCCTAGACTACATGTAATTGAAATATCAGTTGTATCTGCCTGTAGGTTCTCTCCGGTGGTGTTCCAGTCCAACAGTCTTGTAAAGCATTTCACCCCTCCCACACTCTCGGGCTTCATGCTTTAGGGGGCATCTGTTACACAGTAAAATGTAACTGCCATCATGTCAGTCTCCCTAATGTGTTGTGAAAACACATTCACCTATGCTCATGCTCCTCAAATGGCTAAAAAACCCTCTTTACCTAAGTTAAATGAATCATCGCGTCTGTTAATCAAATAACCGCGCTGACAGGTGGAGTCCAGTGTATCTGATGCGCTGCCAGCGCGGAAGCACACGTCTTTTCCGCACTGGTCCCATTTTACGAACAACGCACCCTCCGTTTGTCCTGTTGAGCACTGACCGGACCTCCTCTATAGTTGATCTGGGATGTCAGCGCGTCAGCTCAGTGTCTCACCCGCGCTGGTCCTATTTGGGCGAAGTTGTTCTAACAACCAGCCTTCCAGATCCCTCCAGACTTGGTTGTTAGCATTGTTGAGGTCACCATCCTTTCTCTGGCATGTCTGTTCGACTGACCATCCACTTATCTTGGGGGAGAGCTCATCCTTTAGCTATTCAAGGAGACTCCTTCTCCTTTATAAGCTTCCTCCATTGCTCATGAGCAGCTAGTTTTGGAACATATAGACTTTGATTGAGGAATTCTTAGTGCATTAGTGCTGCTCTTTGTAGGCATTTGGTGTGTTGTGTGAGTATTGCTTTGAGCTTGAGGAAGGTCGTGAGCTTGTTGCCTTGTATGTGAGAGAGAGACCTCTTTGACTTGGGAGATTTGCTTCAAAGGTGAATGCTTGGAAGATATGCTGGCTGGACCCTCTAGAGAAGGAATCAGCGTCAGGACTTCGGTTGTACCTTACTCTACCTTCTGATTAATAAAGATAGATGACTACTCTTATGGTTCCATTTCCATTTGTCCTATGAATGATTAATGTAAATTGTATCCTTCCTGACTGATACATAGTTGTTTTTAGTAGATTTTAAGCTTGTGTTTGTTCTCTCTTTGCTTGTGCAGGTGTCCGCCCACGAGGATAGTGGAGGACTGTGATCGGCTGGAGCGAAGGAGCGAGAGGATCATCTCTTCGACGAACATAGCGTTGGAATCCAAGTAGGTTTCTTTTACCCACTTGTTAATTACAACTAGGAACCTGTGGTGTAGCATTGTTTGATTGTTGCTAGACCCCCTTTGGGCTAGTAGGGATCGCCTCTATCCGTAGAGGGGATTTACCTCTCCAACAGGGGGGGAAATGATGGTCATCTACAAGCTTCAAAGTCACATCAAGCGAACCTGAGCCACAACCTACCACACCAGTTTCAGACTTGTAGCCAGAGACAAAGATGCCCATAAACATGCCTTCAGTCGGTAATCTGGGACACTTCCTCCAACAGAAGACTTCAACTTTTTACCAGTTTCGGAAGAATTCCAGGAACAAAATTGAGAACACTTCCTCTAGCAGAAGACTCCAGCTTCTTGCCAGTTTTGGAAGAGTTCCAGGAATTGCATTAAGCATTCCAGAGTTGTTGGTCATCCTTAAACCATCACAGGTTGAGACTTCCCTTTTCAGGCTGAAGTTTTACCTTTTATGCGGGGTGAGACCTCCCTTTTATGGTTGAAGGTTTCCCTCTTTAAAACAATAGGATCACTTCCTCTAGCAGAAGACTTCAGCTTCTTGCCAGTTTTTGAAGAGTTCCGGGAACTGCACTAAGCGTTCCAGTGTTGGTGGTCATCCTTAAACCACTGCCTTTTTATACCAACATTTCATAGAGCACATTCAGCCTAGTGCTGCCATGCATATTTGCACATTTTTGTATTACAGCTCTCTTCTTGGACTCATACATAACCCTTCGGATTAAGGGGGGGAATGTTGGACACCTAATCCTAAAGGGTTAGTGTGGAAGTCGAAGAGACTAAGCAGTCCAAGGGACCTTGGGATGTGAATCCCAACGGTCACCATATTGTACTATAAATGTACATCTATTGTTAATAAAAATGTAATGCATGCTTTATCTTTTACATCTTTCTCGCTCCCCATGTGTGTTTAACAGTAAGCCTAGCAGACCATCAGTGACCATCAAATTTAACAAGATAGGTACTTCATACATCCAAGAATATACCCTGTGGGCTAGGTGTGAAGGGTTTGTATGGCCTTGTCATGCAAATACTAGTACCTAGACTGTATTAACACAAGGAATTTATATACAACCTTTTTTCTCTACAACCATGTGTCACAATGAGTGTAAAAATGTCATAATAATGGTATATATGTCATATTAATACAAGGTTTGATATCATCACTTGGAGTGATGCACTCAGTGGCCTACGTAGTTGTTGTTATAAGGTTGAACTTACATTACTAGCTAAGGACTATGGACAGGACTTAAATCCACCAAATTGATAATACAATTAAATAATTAAATATTCAGTTCAACATACACCAAATCTGAAGCATAACTCAAAATAGGCTTAATCAGCTCGAATTATGCATGTTGCTCGTTACATAAGGTCTCTGGTTACTTCTTGCTATAACTTCGTGTCATTTTACTCAGAACTGGTTACACTGTGGTTTGTACAATTCTTATTACTATTGAAATGTGTGTTGTGTGCTTCCCTCTGCAAAACAAAACAAAATGTTCAAAATTCTCATTACATGTTGTTGAATGATGCCAACTATATCTTGAGTCTAGCTGTGATGCACGTATAAATTTAATTGATAGCAGCCTTGAACAAGCATACACTACTTTCAGTATAATATGTGAAAGTATTTGTTGTCGCCAAGATTGCACAGGCACCGCGACAACCGCTCAAGGTGGGGGCCATCGCTCTAATCCCCACCCACTCTGTTCTAGCGGTCTCCCAACAACAAGCTATGGGGGGTTAGTCCTTATGGAAATGAGGTGAAGGAAAACAAGTTGTGAACCAACTTGCTTGGGAGACACGGATGAATGGCCTAGCTACTTGTTAGAATTTTAACAAGATTAATGATTAAATTAAATTTTAAATACAAGACCAGTGCCTTATGGAGTCACAATTCTTGCTTAATGTAAATTATTTCCAAGTAACCAGATGGACATCCACTGCTTGAATGATCAACTAACCTATATGATGTGCAAATCCTAGAATTTGTGTGATGCAATGATCTTGGTTATTTTTAATTATATCACTAATCTAAATAGAACCTCTTCCTTAATTGTTTTAAGAAACAATCCTCAAAGTAAGTTGTGAAATGGAAGCCAACGGAAAGCAGGGAGTGGCCTGATTAATGATACCTCCCCCTGTGTTCCACCCACCTAGTGCCTCCAACACTACAGAGATTGTGGCTCTGACCACTGCAAGGTCATTGTGTTAACCACTAAGAAGAGTTGAATCCCTCAAGCTAATTGGAAAAGCGTTTCCCTAGGAGTCTATCAACCTAGCTTATGCTAGGAGGTAAGTTCTTAATACCGGCTAGATCCTAGAATGCTTATGTAATGATTATGAGTGAAACTTATCTTGAGTTAAGATTTGTTTATGTTATTTAAGTATTTGATGTGAAATTCCTTATGGCAAGAGTACTTAACAATGATGAAATAACAATCTTAAATAAAATAAATGCTTAAAGATGCAAGTGCAAGCTTTAACCTTAGGTTACTCCACAAGATGCTTAATAAATTAGATAGGAACTTAAAGCAATTTATCCACAAGATGCCAATCAAAGCTATTCAAAAATATTCTTATGACAATATCACAATGCCAATTAGATCTCTAGATGTTCAAGTTAACTTTGTTCATCAACAAGATTAAACTTAAATTCTTAAGTGTTTTCAAGTGCAAACTTAGACAATTCTTAAAATCGAGATGAGAAAAGAAAACTTTAGATTTTCAACAATTTAGATCAGCAATAATACTTCAGAAAATTCCAGCACTTATTAGTTTTAGGACAGCAGTAAGAAAATCACTTCAAAGTTCAAACCATGAAATTTTCCAATGACCAGAAAACGTCAATTCATGTGTTTAGCCCACTTTATGATGATGTATTCAGTGATAAATCAGATTTGAAACAAGTTATTACAGCAATAAATAAACTAACATATCAGCAAGTTAATGATGCCACAAGCAATGCCCAATAGGCCCAAAACTAAGAAAATTTCACCAAACTGAAGAACAAAAAAAACAACGACAATTTTTAGGGCTTTTAGAGAGTATCATTCAGAAAATTTCAGATATGATTCAGTAATTTATGCAGTAAATTCCAGCAAACAAAAAATCAGATCTAGGTTAGATCTAAGATGCTCAAGTGGCCAAAATTCATGAAAATTTAGATTTTGCAATTTTGGATAATTTTGACCAAGTTAGATGTGATTTTAGGGCCTAATTATCACTGTTATCACTGATGTAATAAAACAGAGAAAAAATAAGGGTTTAGAGAGTAAACCCTAGGCCCAAGGCCTTGAAGGTCAATTTGCCCAAGTAGCCCAAAATTTCTCCAATAATCTCACACCTGAAAACACAAGTTTTGAGCAACTTTCTCTGCAAAACCACCAAGGAATCAGTCTTGAAAATTTTCAGATATGGATCTAGGGGAAACTAGGGAAGAATGGGCCAAGGAAAGCCAACGCTAGGCCTAGCGTTGGAGGCTAAGGAGGCTAGAATGGTAGATCAGGGGTCAAAGAGGTAAGAGGAGACCAAAAAGAACGTTGGAGGCTACGGAGGCTAGAAGGGTAGATCAGGGGTCAAAGAGGTAAGAGGAGGCCAAAAAGAAGCAACATTGGAAGGAGAGAGGCTCAGAAGGCTTGACGCTGGGGCAAAAAGAGGCAAACAGCTAGGGTTTGGAGGCTAAAGAGCCCACATCCTACACTAAAGTAGTCGTCTAGGGTCTCAGAGGGCGGTCGAGGCTGTTAAAGCCCACGGCTAGGCCACTTAAGGCCTTAAACCTTTTGTGCAAAAGGTAGGAAGGGAGGTTGAGGCCTCTAGGGCTCACGGCCTACCCTAAAAGGGTCAAAAATGGTGACGCTGGCCCTCTACAGGCTAACACAGGGAGGAGAGAGGGAGACGTTGGCCCTAAGATGGCTAGATCTAAAACCAGAAGGCCTAAAAGGTGAAACCCTTGTCTCAAAAAATTATTTATCTTCCGAATTTGAATTTTGTTGCAAAATCTTCAATGGATAGCCCTGCAGAATTTTCTAGAGACTAGATCTTACCCTCAAAGCCCGAAATCTAGCGCTACTTCAGCTTGATATCTTGATTCAACCTACAAAAATGAAAATAAAACACCCAAACCCCAAATATATACAAAAATTCTTAAAACCCCAAAACCCAAGTTAGCAAAAATAATTTTCAAATTACATTTACAAAATCTACAAATATACAAGGGTTTTGAAAATTTAAATTTTTGAGAAAAATATTTTTATGGATTTTTCTTTGATAAATGGCTAAAAATGTTTCAGAAACCCCATGCACATTATAGCCTTAGCAAAAAAGATTTAATCCACCATAGAAATATTTAGAATCAGCAAAATGATCATAGCCCACAGTTTGTGAACTTGGAGACCAACGACTAAAGTACCTGCAAACACTATGTATTTATGTCAAAATAATCATATATAATCACAACATAGGAAGCCCGTAGTCAATACATACCACAAATCAACAAACAAGTACACCTGGAGTTGCACCACAAAGTCTTTATTATGATAGAAATAATAGTTCCCAGCGGGACAATAGTTTACACCAGTGTGGAAAAAGTCCCGAAAAAATCGGGATTTATTCCTAAAAACGCGATTTTTTCAGCGAAAGGATTAAATCGGCCGACTTTTTGCCGATTTTTTCACAAACGAAAAAATCGCGATATTATCGAAATATTCCCGATAAAATCACGAGTCGATCCAAAAAATCGTGGTGAAATTTTTTTAGCTGATAAAATGGCGGAAAGGGTTATTAAGTCGGTTTAATTTGTGCGTTTTTCATTGCGTTTGAACTTTGGAGAATCGAGAGCTCAAAGAACAAGGGTTTGATCGTGAACTTTGCATCGTGCAAGCGTGGAGAGGAGCCGGAATCCGGATTGAATCGATTGATAGCATTGCGGCTTGCCTGTGGTCTCACGGAGTCATGGTTCAGCAAAACAATTACCTCAGGTCTGCAGCCGCGATCTATCACCATGTATCACGGACCACGGTTCACCTTTACTTAATCCACCTCTTCCATCATTAATCACCGCTGAATTAACCAATATTGTATTTGTTCACGAGCTTCATAAATTAGCTAACCATGGTTTAGTTCACGAACATTATAAATTAACTAATGTTGTATTTCACATATTGATACGTAAGAGAAGTTAAAGTGAAGTTCTAAAAACGTTTTTTAAACATTTGAAAAGACCGTCTAAATTTTCCAAACCAAGGACAATGACCAGCGACAATATTAAAAGGCTGACAGCGAAGGAATGCAAAATCTTAAAATGTGTAGAACCAACTAAAATGTGCAAACTTCGCTAGTATATGTGCCTCAAATTCCCACTAAAATGTGTAGAACCAAAAAGTGCATTTGAAACTATATCATATGGTATATTAGCTGCCTACAGTTATATCTTTTTTTTCATCTACAATAAGTATATTAATATTCCATCTACAATTTATATTAACTATATTTATTAATATATTTGTGTTATCAGTTTATTATAAGACTATTTTTTAGAAACTTAAAGTTATAACTATAATTGGATTTATTAATTATTATTGCGCAAACTGTAAAAAACAAAGATGAAAAGAAAGTACATACTTTGAATTTTGAATTTTTATAGTGATCAAATAAATGCCATATCAGTGATTTAGAACATGATCCAAAGAACATTAGGTTGAAATCATTGGCCAATGCTTCATCCAGCCGTTGCTGAAAGAATAAGTTAACGTTTGTAGTTGGAAGGTTACTCATTTTATGTTTAGATATGTGGTTGTTTTTTGTATGGATATTATTATTCTAATAAAAAATTGCAATGATGTGTAAAGAATTGGGATTCAGCAGTGATTAATAATAAAAATGCTAGATAAAAAGGTTCTTTATCAGCACAGAGGCCACCTCTTCCATCAGCTTCTAGAGGACGATTGAGTCCATTCCATTTTGTAGCCCCAGGGGCAGGGTCTTCTTCCTCTAGAGGAAAAGACAAAGCCATTCCCTATTCCCGTAAAAGGGGAAGAGGATCTCAGTGACTGATTAGTGATTACTTGATGACTTTTAGATGACTCATGATGTACATTTATTATATTTTTTGTTGATATTTTGACTCTTGAGAGTTGAGACTCAGACAGGACTCGAGATTCAGGAGTTGATTCGCTATTTTGATATGTGATGTAGCACTAGACTTCATATACATATTATATATTAGCTTTCTTTACATGTTTATGTGGAAATGCATTTATTTGATGTTGTGGATACTCTAGATGTTAAAAAAAAAAAAATTTAAAAATGAAAAATTTTGTGTTTTTTTAATTTTGCCGACTTTTTGCCGACTTTTTCGAAAAACTCCCGACTTTGCCGAGTTTTTCAACTTTTGGACCCTTGCCGAATTAATCCCGACTTCGACTTTTTCCACACTGGTTTACACAAATGCTTCAGCAGTAATTTCTTAGCCAGAAATCAGATGGCAAATGACTCTAATTTATAGATAAATCCTGTAAGTGAAAAATAATAGCTAGTTTCTATGATCCTTATCAAAATAATCTTTGTTGTTGAAAAATACTTCATCATCTTTTACTTTTAGCTGTTGAATTTTTTTTTTTTTGATGAATTTTCGAATTTATCATTTATTTCCATTTTAATTAGCTCAAAATTAATTATTTTGAGCTAATTTCCTCAAAAATTTGACTTTGACTTAACCACCAAGGCCCAAGGGTCCAATTTTTCTTGAAATATCCAATATTCCCTTAGTTTAGGACCTCCAAAAATTAATTATTTTAGGACCCATGAATTTTTCACTTGGAGAAATTAATTTTCCCAAGACATTTTAAAAATGATAATCAAATTATTAAACTTGTTGGAGTAGGTAAGCCCGTGCCATTATAGGATCGTAGTTTTAGTGATTTGATAAACTTCATTTTGTTATGAATAAAAGTCCTATATGACAAAAAAAATACAAAAATAAAGACTTTATATCTTGACAACATTTTGGGAGTCGAGTCTACTTAATAACCACCTCCTTTGGTTCAGAAACGTAAGGGAGTGTGTTACAAAAAAGATACTCACGCAAGTTTCAGACATAAGGGTTTCAAGCTCTAAGCTGATTTCAGTGGACTTCGAGTGCCACCCTAGTTAGCTCTTGGGGAAGATCACCTCAGGTCTCCCATTTGTATCTATTGCAGGTGTTGAAGCGTGTTCACTGAAGAGACAAGTTTCCTTGGTTCTTGAGGTCGATTTCTCCTTTACCCAAGGGGCTGAACATTGTGATGGTTTCATGGGTCGAAATCTTCAGTTGAGGATGGAAGTGTTGCTCTACACCACACAGGCCAAGTTCCTTTCATTCACATTGCTGGCTGAGTTTATCATTTCCTGGGTCAAATAACAGAGATAAGGAGGAAGGTCGAGTCTGCCATTTAAGTAGGATGGTAGGCCTCATTTCTGGCTAAGTATATTTTCCAAACAAGGGCTGCGTATACCTGTGCCAAAGGACCGATTTCCCTGTGGTCCATTGGTAGAATCTGGTTGCTCTCACTGTCACGTTTTCCTTCATTTGGGGATCAATTTTCTGGGTTAAATCAGCCAAGGCTAATTGCTGGAAATTATACAGCAAGGAGACTCAGTCATAAGCTGTTTGGGATCATATTTCCATCACCAAAAAGCACAATTTACCTTCTCTGCGTGGAGACTGTAGTGGCTGGAAAAAAAGGGCAGATCTCGTCATTATGGTGTTTGTACTTACTGCTGTTAGCAAAGGTGTATTCTGTGCACATTAAACGCATTTGATCCTTGTACTGGTGAAGGAGCCATCTAATATAAACCGGGAGAACGATTTATCATTGGAAGGCCAACTTTAGTCATCAGAGGATGAGATTCTCTTTTAATTACCAGCTTGTAATCTGAAGTTATTTGGAGCCATTTCTGTGGGAGAAAGATGTGGAGCAGTGAAGCTATTGATAAAAAGGAGAAAGGAAACCAATCTACTGTGTAACCAGGTTCTTTCTCATTAATTTATGCATTGTGCCTTTGAATAATTGACTGTGTATTGCTGGTGCATTTGGCTCACATATCTTCTGAGTTATCTATTATGTTAAGTCAAGGAATTTCAATGGCTGTAGCAGCCTTTAATCAATGACTGTGTATGGAAGGAACATCACTCCTTTGTTGTCTACACTCAGATTTGTTGTTACTCACTTTTATTGTTAGAAATGATACTGAGAGGGGGGGTGAAACAGTATTTACAAATCAGTAACTTTTTCATTTCCATAATCAGATTTATATACGCTACTTCAGTGAAGGGAACTTGCGTGTACACGCAACTATTCTTAAGTTAACCAGCGTATATCCAGTGAACTTATGATTCAGTTATTTCATCATATGTTGATCTTTAATGAGTGTATCAGTACTTTATTCCCTCTGAATAGACCTGTTATAATGTGATTTGCCATTGTACATTACTTCTGAACTGATTCCTTTGAACTGCCATACATTTTGTCACATCTATAAAATTAAACACAACTACCATGCATTGTCACATCTGATATCTTTCTTATAGATTCATCTAGTTACATAGATTCATCTAGTTACCATATACAAGCGAGTTGTTCTGCTACAAGAGGGTTGCCATCAAGTACAACACATGCATCATAATGCCAACAATTTCCCCCTTTGGACTTGATGGCAACCATGTTGGTGTTGATTATTGCAAGCTGTAGAAACAAGCAACACCAAAATACTCTCCCCCTTTGACATCAAGAGCATAGGGCTGACCAAAATGAAGACTTTCATATCTGAATAGCCGAATATGAACATTGATCATGCTCCCCCTAGGCAAATGCTGAATTTTCTGATTAAACTCCCCCTATGCTGAGATGCACTATACTATCCATGCTCCCCCTGAGCACATGCAGAGTCTGCAAAAATATTTTCCAAAAGAATAACATGACACTATAACTCAACTATGTGAGCATGACCTTCCTATCACCAATGACTCATCCACCCAACCAAGTGGGGATATACCAATTGTTTATACATGACTGAACTATAGTAATTATTACATCATCCTTCCCATGCATAGTGGGGGTACAAATTATATCATACGACCAAGAGGGACTCACTAAAAGACTATGACAGATAGAGACATTACATCATGGGTCTTTATATGACCTTTACATCAAATGATATTTATAACAGAGATCAAATATCTAAACAAGACCATGATAATCATCATCAACTATCATACACCATGTATGATCTGCACCACAAGCATCTGTCAGCAATATCCAGACCAACAACATGTATATGTCCATCATTAGTTCCCAAGATATGATCATGTAATTATCTTCAACCAGTGACAAAGTATGCGTATATAGATATAAACTGATCCTCTTGATCTCATCAAGATCAACTTGCTTTGTTTCCTTAATAGAAAGAGCCTTATCATAACCTTCCATGAATCAACTAAGCATATGTCATATCTCCAAACAGTAACTCAAAATCATTCGCATCATATCATATGTGAAAACACCATAGTCATCATCTATGATCATAACATCATCATCAAGAATTGCATGATCTTTTCACAAGAACCCTCAATATATCAACCATGTATCATCTCTAGGGGACATCCCACATCTGATAAGTATCAACCATGATAATCAACATATGTGAATATCAAACCTATGATCATAAAGTAAGAAGTCATCATCATTACGTGAATAAGTAAGCCATGTCTCTGAATATCCATGCCTTCAAATGGCTATGCTTGCAATAACACCATTCTCTTGGCCAACCAATAATATTCATCAATATGCAAGTAATCATCCATGTATCCAGCATACTGTATATCCATCAAAGAGATAGCAATATGTATCAAGCAAACCATGAGCTCATAGTCATGTGTCAAGCTTTCTTGATAATCAACAGCGACAATTCTCAACCATGTGAGAGCCAAGAACTATAGGAATCCTGCATCATAATTGCACTATATGAGCCTTAAGGATCTTTGAAGGCATGATGACAACAACATAAAAGAAACAAGTGGCTCATCATCAAGTAATGAAGTTGTGTACTCAAACTTTGTACTTCTCCTTGTCCTTAGGAAGATCACCACGTAAGCAACATATATGTACTGTATGCATCATCAAAAAGTCATCCATAATCATCCATAAATCTGATCTGAATAATAACTATGTAAACCCAAGCAATACAATAACCGTAACATAGTATGATGTATCAAAACACTTTAGCCACATATGAATCATCACCATTGATAAGAGTCATTCGGTACCAAAGACTTCTAAACATAATGCCAACAATGCAATATTAGAAGCCTAGCATATTCTCCCCCTGAACCTGTGCCACCTGTTCACTGCCAGATCTGATCAAGGCATCATCATCAATCAGATGTGCATCAAGTTATCAACAACTTATGAGGATCAAGAGCACTTCTAAATAACATCCACAGACTATAGTCATCTATCATCAAGACAGAAAAAATAATTGATAATTGTCTGAATCATATCAGATCATTTTTCTAAGTCTGTCCCACTGCTTCTTCATTAAACCAACATATATGCAACTGTGCAGCTTCGAACTCGCATATATACACGACCTGTCTTCATGAAACTTGCATATGAGATTTAGAACACTGAAATTTCACACTTTCAGCTCCCCCTGTGTCTATTATGTCTGTACACTGTGCCATGCCACATTTTTCTATCTGTACTTCCTTCTTCCATATCTTCGAGTGTGATGATGTTTTCTCCATTTGGTATGGTGTCCGAAATTTTCTCCTGCATTCTTTTGCTATATGTCCAAACTTGTTACATGCATAACATCTTACATGTTTCATATTCCTTCTATTGCAGTTAATGGCTTTGTGGCCAAACATATTGCAAGAAAAACAATATCCCTTGAAGTACCTGGAAGTTGATGATGTTTCTGTGTGAAGGTTATTAGCTTGAACAATTCTGCTTCTGCACCTTGCTGCAACATATCCAACATTATGACATATAAAACATTCAACATTATTCATCAGAGGAAAGAACCGATTATCACTTCCATAGTTAGGAGTAAATGATTTTCTTTGAAGAATCTCTTTCCTTGGTTGTTGATGGGGTTGACCTCTTACCTCCTTGTTGAGCATTTCAAATTTTACACTAGAGTTCTTTGCTTCAGTTTGTGAGCTAGATTCTCCTTTAACAATTTCATGAAAACCAAGACCATATTTGATGGTAGGAGACCTTTGACTACTAAGAATATCATCCAAAATCTTAGTACTATCTTGAAATCGTAAAAGTTTATCATTTTCTTCTAATTTACCTTTTAGGATATTTACCTCAACCTGATATTGCTCTTCCTTTTCAAGACACTGCTTCTTCATGATTTCTTCAGCTTTTCTTCCTTCTTCCACTTGTTGCTTTAATTCGAGAACTTTGTTTTCTTGTTCTTCAAATGCTTAGAGTAGTTTTTCATTCTTTTTATTTGATTTTTCAAGATTTTCCTTTAGAGAGAGGATCTTAGCTTCAAGATTTTCATAGTAACTGGATCTATTTTTAAGTTTCTTGATTGTTATACTCTTTTCACTTCATTTCTTAATGATGTCACTTCATCCTGCAGCGTTTGACATTGATCTTCCTTTTCCTTGTACTGCTTCCTTACCTTGTAACAACCCAAAATACGAATATCTAATTATCTTATTAACATTAAATTTAAACGCTTACCTGAGCTTACTTGTGGTAGAAATAGGCTTACCGCGATAGGGTTTTGGGGACGATTCTCCTCCCAACCGTAGGCTCAATTGCGCAGGATTCTGCTACAACTGGCCACCCCCGAGCCCTCAATCAACGACTACTGCCAATATTTCTAAGTCTTAGTATACCATTCTCCCAAGAGAATGAAAGATAGAACCTCGGAATGATGGAACCCCTCCCATCCTCCTCACCATTCATTAAATAGAACAAAACATTGGAAGGGTAACCACATGCACACCCTCCATGTGTCTGCATGCTACTTTTTCTTTACTTTCCTTTGATTTTTTTAGCTTTCTTGTTTTTCTTTCCTTCTTTTTTGATAATTTCCTTCTTTTATTAGAGCTTTAATATGGTTATTACTATTTTTATTTTTATTACTTAT